>JASVEL010010551.1:0-12227 GCA_032618575.1 Nicotiana noctiflora
GAGGCGACATCTGTGGGATATACGAGGTAGCTGCAGAGTCCGCAGGACCCGATATTCCTTCCTACTATCTTTTGATTTTGTATTGACTTTTCTTTCCGCACTTGGTATCTTGTAAACCTTTATACACTCATGTTCAGTAGAGGCTCACGACTCTTGACCCTTGGTCTATGGGAGTTGATGTATTATGGGACTTGGTTTCCCGTTTTCGTTATTGGTATCGCTATTGCTTCGTGATTTAATATGCTTATATGGGCTAAAGAGAGCTTCTAGCTCCGTTATTGTTATCAATTGGTCAGGCTGGCTTAGCAATGTGCTGGGCGCCATCACGACCGGCTTTGGGGTCGTGACATGTAGAATGCCGATTGTGAGTCTTCGGAGCAAGGTGAGTCTCCTTTCTAATCTTGAGAGGGGGAATTTACCCCATAGGTGAAGTAATTGATTATGTGTTCCTATTTGTAGGGGGTTACGTACACACGAGGTGACGAGAGTCCGTGCGTAGCTACTATTGTGCATATGTCCGGGTAGTTAGGACTGAAAAGCATGTATACATGGATTAATTATGAACGCATTGGTAGCTTGAATTGCTTAACTCACATCGAATTAGAAAGTAAATTTCTAAAATAATTAAACTTCATTTCTAAATTGTTAAAGGAGAATTGGTTTTGTTTGAATAAATATTTTCCGATAAGTTCTTATGTGACTGATTGAGCATGTACTTTATGTGTGTCTTTGTCGCATGGATGATTGTGAGCAGGATATGTGTTTAATTATGAAATGGTCCGAACGCCTCGGTGATAATAGATGCATCTATGGTTCGTGTCGCTCGACCCTCGGCAGTGCATAATTTACATTCTGTTGGAGCGGGTCGTTGACCTTGGCGTGATTTGCGCAAGTTTATCTGTTATTTAACAACTACAAATGTGAAATTTGCCTTACGTGGCTTGATATAAACGGATAAGATAATAGATGATAGACTTTGGAAGCCCTTGATTTATTGTCGAAACTGCTTACCTGTTTTTCGGGCTTCACAATTAGAACTTTTATATAAATCCATAATTATTCTCACATTTATAGAATATTGATAATTGACCTCTAGTGAGTGTCGAAGTTGGCCATCTCGTCTCTACCCTTTCGGGATTAGGCATGATACTCACTGAGTACACGTTGATTACGTATCCATGCTACACTTATGTGCATTTTTGTTGCACATGTACATGTATATTTCTAGCGGTCTATTGGCATAGTGGCATGGACAACTCTGGGACTAGATGAGCTGCAATTTGCGAAGCGACCCGCAGCTAGTGTAATTCCTTTCTGTACTTTAAATATTTATTTCCCTGTTGGTATTCTGGATAGAGGCTGATTTTTATTTCACTTATCAGTAGTTGCTCATGCTCTTGTGACACCGGGTTCTGGGATGATTTTTGAAAGATTTGATTTAATTATTATTATCAATTTGAATTGAAGCGGAAACCACTTATTTATGAAAATGGAAGAAAATTTCTGGAATTTGATGTATTTTAAAAAGAGGATTTTAAATCGGTAATTTAATTGGCTTACCTGACAGCGGTGTTCGGCGTCATTACGATCCTTAGTGAATTTTGAGTCGTGATGTTGCAAGATAATAGTAGGTCAGACATTAATTTAATGGTCATTTATTTTTCATGACAATTAGCGAGGAAGACAAATATTTCTTACCAGAAATTACAGTTGTTCAATAACAATATTGAACTACTCTAGATCTTAAAGATCTTGAATGCGACATGATTAGAAATAAAATATGCTTTTCTTTTGATCAAATAAAAACGATTAGTTGGTATGCAATTCCTGCTCTTTAAATATAGAACTCCTCTAAAAAGAGGCTAGAAAAATCCGGTATGCAGTGGCTATGAAAAATTTGCAACCTCTTCAAATAATTCATCAATTTGTCTTTTGAACCAAAGACCTTATGATCCCACTCACTTCATTGACCACTAAGTCACACCCTTAAATGCTAGTTGATACAGCTTGCAAATATTTTCTTTTTACCAGTCATCATATAGAAGCTAAATTCTTAATTAAAAGGCTTGTATTTTTAGATATTTATGAAGACTTAATACTACAATTACGCACGAATTGTGCTAATTTACTGTATTCTTGTATTCCTGACTTTGCCTATTTTCAGCCAATGTCAAATGAACGTACTACTCCGCAATGATCTTTTTAAGCAAAGATGCATCTAAATTAATAGACTGGTTTGCCAAGCCGCAAAAATCAATTTATTTTTAGAAGTATTTTTTTTTTCAAAAATATTTTTCCCATAAGTACTTTTGGTGAGGGGCAGTTTATGTTTGACTAATTAGTTTGTAAAGTACTTCTGAGCAGCAATTAATATTTGGTCAAGCTTTAAAAAACCACTTCTAAGTGCATTATTCTCAAAAGTGCTTGTGAAAAAAAGTATTCTCGGAGAAAAGCTACTTTTTTCTGCTTCTCCTCAAAAAACCTTTCTTTTCCTTCAGAAAGTTTGGCCAAACACATCAATTTTTGGACAACAATGCTTTTACCAAAAAGAAGCTTGACCAAACAGACTATCAAGTACTTTTTCTCATCTAAGCTAACTGTTCCCTTCTGCAATATGTAATGATTAGAGTTTTATGACTCCTTTTTTCTTTTATTGGCTTGCCAAGTGATAAAATTTGTTTGTAGAGAAACAAAATACATATCTACAGGACAAGTTTACCTAAAATAAAATTGCCTTAATTTATGTAGTTAACAGGAAAATTTTAATCTCAAATAAAAAATTTACAAGGCAAATAACTTTCCACAATGTGATCTTATAAAAAACAACAATTTTCTTTTTTCAAAAACGTAGAGGTAGAGTCAGCTTACGCGCACCTTGAGTTCTATAGCGCACCAATATCTTCCACCAGTACAAGTACTGAGGAATTCTGTCCACCGCCAAAAATGACGGCAGCTCTTCATTCATTATCCAACTCACTCCCAATCCCAGAGGGTATCTCAAATATGTTTTTCTTGCTTTCATCAGTTATCACATCATCTTCAGCATTATCCATGATTGATTCCTTACTGAAATAATCTACTTTAAAGTCATAATCATCATCCATCATATCACTGGTAGCAGAGGGTTTGTCTTTCTTCATCCTTTTCTTCTCAGCTTTTCTAAGTTTGTTATTTAACATGCCTTCCTCAGTATATAACTCCTCCTTTTGTATGATACTAGCACTCTTGCAACTTGTCCGGCCTACATCATCTTCTCCTGCGTCCATCGCCTCATCTATGTGTTCATTAACAAGGTTGTCCGTTGCATTAGCACTCCTAGTCACTGGCTGCTCCAAATTGTCCTGCAGTTTAAAAATGCATTGTTAATAGATGTCACAACTTGTTCAGACATAGGGTGAGGCAGAGAATAATTTGAACAAACTTGGATTCAAGAGAAGCCCCTCTCCTGCTTTCTTTTTTACTTATAGTTGCTCGTATATTGAAAGACTTGTAAAAAAAGGTTTTTGAACAGACCTAAATTCTTGAATAACAGAAACCTGAAAGATAATTTAACAATGACAAGAAATTCTATAACTTAATTATGCAGCTTCTGATCTAAATTCACAACAAGTGATGTATTGATGCATTCCATTCGATCAAATCCCATTTGTTAGTTCAGGAATCAACAATATTACAATGCTATAGTGCATAATGAGCACTGTAGGCAACATTCCAATGTGCAGAGCAAGTGAACAGCACTTACAGAATCCACAGGATGTTAAGAAGAATGCATAAAAGGACTGGTTAAAAAGGAAAACAATCTTTGAAGCAAATCACATACCTCTAGCATGGTCTCGTCAAAGTTAACAGGGTGATTAGATGGAACTTCAACTGGGTGATAATCATTGACTGATTTCAGGCTTCCAATAATTGAGGATTCACTTCTATAAACTTCTTCAACATTGATCTCTTTTCCAAGTTCTGAAACGATCTTTACCTCTGAATGCTCCCCCTCATTCCTAGACGGGGGCATGGTGTAGTATGGTATTTTCCCTGAAATTTGTCAAGGAGACATCAAACTACTAGCATGTGCATAAATATGCGTCTATTTAAAATTCAAATCTCTCCTGGAGGAAAACTAGCAGTTATCACACATACCCTCACTCCAATCATGCAGCACAATCCTTGCTGCAGAATCAATGTCAACAATTCCACCCTTTTTCAGCTTACCCCTAACAGTAGCGACTTTCTGAAGAAAATCATCGACTGAATCAAAGCTAGGAACCTTGTATATAGTTACAAACATCCTGGCCGGACATAGTTTAAGAATCTCCTTTACTGCACAAACCACAGAACTAGCAAAGTCAGCTACATTGATATACCAAATGAGATAGAACATAAAAGTTATGTAAAGATGCTAAAACCAAATCCGGTTACCAGGACCAACTGGGTCATCTAACTTCTCTATCCTCTTGCAATTTCGAAGAGCAATAGCTGCATCATTCTGTGATGATGACCTAAGCATCACAATCCCAGGGCAGTCCAACAACTTAACATTCTTGTCTAACTGGACCTCTTGCATGGATCTAGTTAATCCAGGTGTAGCACCAACAATGACTACGTGAGATCTCTTCAAGCTATTAATCAGACTACTTTTACCAACATTTGGCAGACCAATTATACCAACAGTGATTGATTTTTTAATCTGTAGCAAGACTTACCATTAGCATAGAATCAGTATAACTAAAGCAAAAACTGCAATTAAAATTACATCAGCATTGACTAAAGACAAGTTGGTAGTTCATGTCCCATACACCAAAGTCCTATGCAGTATGCTAAATGTCCTTATTTTCATTTATTACTCCCTTCCTTTTTCCCCAGACACCCAGGAAGCCAAGAAATTCATCAAGAAAAGGATGCCATCGGCATTATGGAAAAAGTTACTCAAAGTGCACTAAAAAGAGTTAAAGACAGTCATTTGGTGGCGGTACCTAACCCTATGTATTTATAGGTGCTGCACAGCATGACAGATTTTCGAGGTTGAAACGCTATGGTAAGTGCAAGTTAGATACTGACCTAAAAGAGAGTTACTGTAGTATTCATGATTGGAAAGATTGAGCCAGCGAGAAACAAGAGTGTCGAAAGATATCCAGGTGAAGGAGAGGATGGAGAGACAGTTAAAGAGTTGAAGCTTCTTCGATTTTTGAATTTTATCCAGGGTTATCTACTAGAATCAGAGAGCATCTATCTGATGCCCCCGTGGAACTTTGTGATTCCAAGAGGCAAGTAGAGTTGTACAATCAATCTCAATCAATCAACTATGCTTCTACTCCGAACTAGTTAGAGCCAGCTATATGAATCATTTATTTCAATTCTGCTCTATTCGGTCCCAATTAATTCCAATGCTGCAACAATTATCTTTTTCTATCCCTACATTGACGTACAAGTCACTGCAAACCCCAGACCTATTGCAAGTTAACAAAACCAGCAATTTGAATTCTACAAATGTGAGCTTGGCATAGCTAGATGTCACTCTACATAAAGGACTAGGGCTGCTGTAGGTTGAACAATGACTCAACTTGATTAAATTGAAAACCAGGTGAGAATAAATGTAGCTGAGTTTGCACATGCAACCAAATAAGAAGCATGAGTAGACACAGTACACAAAACATAGAAGTTCAAGGTAAGGCGTATTCCAGAACTGAGCAGCAAGATAAATAGGTGAGAGACCAACAAAGAAAATGATGCTGAAAATACCTCATGGCTTCGTGAGTAATTCTTTAGCAATTTTATGAGAGTCTCAGCTCCAAGACAATCACTTGTCTGTAAAAGATTGGTAGTTTTTCCAGCCTTTGAGGAAGACTTCCAGCCCAAATTTGACTTCTGCTCTTGGGTGCTACACTTAAAAGCAACTGTTGGTAGTTCCTCTCGCAGATACTTTAGCCACTTTTCTGCAGCTTCCCGAGGGACAAGATCTGATTACAAAGTCAAAAAGTAAATAATCTCATCCCTATGAAATGTAAGAAGTAACTCTTCAAACCATCATATTAGATAGTGCATAAACTAATTGAAGCTTGCTATCAAAATTATGCATAATCGAAGCCTGCCTGGAGAAGGTCTGCTGACATATATAATATATCAAAAAGAAGAAACAGAGGTGTAAATACATACATTTTCTTTTGAGAAAGGTATATATATATATATATATATATATATATATATACATATTTATCCAAACATAAACTTGTATCACCGTTAAACCATTACACTTCTTTTGTGCTTCTATAAATCACTGTCACCCATTCGCTGGTAAAACAAGAACCACATAGCTGACCACCTTTTACTTAGAATAGCACAGGCACGTGGGTATTCGAAAACGATAGTAGCTTTCATCGAACTCCCCATAAAATGAAAGTTAAAGTGGATACACGATAATGCTACTAAAAATTAAACGAGAAAAGAGATACCAATTTTATTGAGGAGTAGCACAAGATGCTTCTCAGGTCCCGATCTCATCACCATCTTTTCCATGTCAAGACAGCGTGTTCCAAGAGGATCTCGGGCATCAAGCACTTCCAAAATGACGTCAGAAGCTTCAACAACTTTGACTAACTCCCTGTAGAAAGCTCTTACCGAGTTATCTGCATCAGACAAGCAAGTGTAAAAGACCAAAGAGAAGAAAAGCAGACCCACTACACTTTCTCCCACAACCGACCCATTATAATGCAAAGCATAGAAGGTTTTGACATACCATGGATTTTAACAAAAGTAGTTGAATCACCCTTTCCTCGTTCCTCCATTGTCGAAGCCATGTCGGCAGGTTTATTCATATCATCATCCTCAATCAATCCTAGCTTTCTCTTCTTAGCCTGGAAGCCAATGCATGGTAGTTAAATAACTGCCACAAATACAATGAGGAAAAAGAACTGTGGGACGACAAAGCTGTAACAGCAAGAAAAGCTATCCGCTAGGGAAGACAAACTCTTCCCACCATAAGATGTGCATGGCCATGCAGTCTCTTACCCAATTCAAGGATATCATGTTAATTGAGTAAAACATTTTTTAATCAATGTATTCTTGTAGACAACCTGTGAATATCAGTGAATTCTACAATTATTTGTATGATATACACAAACGCAGCTCAAAATTTCAAGTGAAGCATGATTACATGACAAGCAGTCAAGCATTAGTCAATCAAATTCTGAAAGCATAGCATTAGGACCTCTTTTTTAGAATACCCAAGTCAATGCCACCCTTTCACAGCCTCTCAATTGTAAGATAATGTTCTAATTACAGAAAATATGATTATCAGGTGAAGCAAAGCATCAAAACCATCTTACAACAATAACAACAACTATGCCTCCATATTAGTTGGAGTAGTTATTTGAGTCCCCAACATATATTCCGCACAAAGGCCATTCCACATTTCAAGTTCAGCATGATTAGTGTGACAAGTTTTAATCAATCAAACCTTGAAAATATAGCAAAAAGTCTCTTTTTTATTATACCAACTAAATGAAGGCACACAAAGGCCATTCAATATTTCAAGTTGAGCATGATTAAAGTGACAAGCCTCAATCAATAAAACTTTGAATATTTGGCAAAAAAGATCTCATTTTTATGGTACCAAAGTCAATGCAACCCTTACAATGCCTCTTGATTGTAAGACAATATTCCAATTACAGAAAATCTGGAGAAGCAAAGCAACAAAACTATCTTATAACAATAACAACTGCTCCGCCTCAACTTTAAACAAGTTAGAGTGACTATATGAATCCTCAATATATATTCTACTACATTTGGAATTAAAAACACATCAATAAAAAAAGATTTATTACCCTTTCTTTTCGGGCGGCTTTCTTCTGCTCCAATTCTTCAAGAGCACGAGCACGACGAGCCTCAAGAGCCTTAAGCTCTTGTTCTTTAAATGGCCAATCATTGGGGATTCCTGGGTCCTTTTCTGCCTTTGTCTTTTTATTAAGGCCCAACTTTTTGGCCTCTTTGGATTTCTTCTTGTTATGCTCTTTTACTTTCCTTATAATCTTGTACTTCTTCTTCAGTGATACCCTGTTGCTCTTACTCTCTACAACACCCAAAAAAAAAAACTCAACACCAAAAATCAAAAGAAAATTTTGAATATTGATAAAATAGAGTAGTTATTGTGCTTACTCTTGCTTTTCTTCACCATTTATGTTTGCTGGAAAAGAACTGTACGGTTTCAGAGAGGAAGTGGGAAATTGATTTAGGGTTTATGAGTTAAGGGTAGGGTTTTGGGAGGGGGAACTCCGAAAAGTTCGGGTTTCGTATACGCGGGTCAAAAAGGCAATGGTCTTCGGGTTTATTCGAAGCGGAGACGGGTCCTTAAACGGGAGAAACTGCAACCAGCAAAATAGAAATGGTGTGAGAGAGGCTCGAACTCTCGACCTCAGGATCACTCTTAATGCTATGAGACGTACGCGCTAGCCAACTGTGCCACCACCCCAGATGTGTGCATTCTAATTTGTTTTTGGTATTATCAGCCTATTTCCAACATGGAAGAATTTTACTACTTACCCCAAACTATTACACCTTGTTTATTATAAACCAAAATAATTCAAAATATTATTATTTATAGCTACCTTTTATATTTTATAGCAAAATGAGTATTTATTTGTACCCTACTATTGAGCTGTGAAATATGTACGTTATGTTCTTTGTCTCTCTCTTCCTTCTCTCTCTATCATCAAGATTTTCAATCCTCTCTCCTTTTTGCATATATGCAACGTCATAGCAGCCATTTTTTTATGGCGGTGGCGATCTTTCTTAAACGAAAAGAATAAATCTGAAGCAAAGAGGGAGTAAGCGAACAGATTTGGCCGTGGCTACGGATTGAGCTTTTGGAATCTGAAACGAAGTCATCGGAGAAGATTATAGGGTCGGATTTTTGTTCGTCTTCTTTTTTAGATTTAATGCAATGCATATAGTATTCTTGGACGGAAAAAGTTATCCCTGTCGAACTTTCATCTCTTCTTTGCTATTGAATAAAGTTGAATATCACTGTTTATTGTGACTTTTTGTTGAATACAATCGAATTGAATGCGGTGAATTGAATACAATGTATGATAGTGTGACGACCCAAAGGGTCATCACTTATTTTATTAATTATTTCGAGCTTCTGAGGCCTTGAAAATCTCATTCTATGTTGCCTCGATTTACGTGCACGATCCGAGCTTGTAGCCAGAAAGATTTTGTGATAGAAAATATGAATTTTATGAGAAATTTGGATAAAAATAATATTAATATTGATATGGTTGACTTCGGTCAACATTTTTGGTAAACTGATCCGGACCCGAGATTGGATGGTCCCGAAAGGTCCGTAGGAAAATATGGGACTTGGACATACGTTCGGAGTAGAATTCTGAGGCCTAGAGCCCAATTTATGAATTTTTCTATGAAATTATTTTTGATGTAATTGTTAAGGGAAATGAATTAATTGACCTTGGTATCGGGCTCGTATTTTGGTTCCGACGCCCGGTACAAGTCTTAAATATTATATATGTGATTTTTGTAAAGTTTGGTGACATTCGGATGTCGTTTGAGACGTTTTGGACCTTGAGTTCCAAGTTTGAAAGTTTTGAAAACCAAAAGTATGAAAATCATGAATTTGAGGTTTGATTTGATGAAAACGATGTGATATTGGCGATGTAATCGCACGAACAAGTTCGTAATGTGTTTTTGAAGTTGTGTACATGTTTGGTTGGGAGCCCGGGGGCTCGGGTAAAGATTTGATAGGCCGTAGGATCAATTTCTGAATTTTTGCACTGCTGGTTTTTCACCCAGCTGTTGGCTTCGCATTTGCGAAGAAGGGCTCGCAAATGCGAACCCTGATCGCAAATGCGAAGTCCCTCATGCCCAGCCTTGTTCGCAAATGCGAACAATTGTTCGCAAATGCGAACATCCCCTTGTCCCGCCTATGTTCGCAAATGCGAACCATAGTTCGCAAATGCGAACATTCCCAAATCCAGCCTTGTTCGCAAATGCGAACAGTCCCCTATACTGCCTGTGTTCGCAAATGCGAACATAAGTTCGCAAATGCGAACATTCCCCTATCGTGCCAGTGTTCGCAAATGCGAACAAATGTTCGCAAATGCGAACTTCCCAGCCTTAGCTTATTTTTCAAACTCCAGAAATTGGTCGGGGTTCGCAATTGCGAACCCATGTTCGCAAATGCGAACACAGAGACCTGTAAATCACGATTTTCAATTCATTTCTTCACTTTTCACAACCCAAAAACACCCATTTGCGATTCTTCACGGATTCCTTCTTGTTCAAAACAATTGTAAGTCACTTTTTACTTAATTCTTTCAATTCTTAACATCATTAAACATGTTTTTCAATAGAAATCAAAGGTCTTCATGGTAGAATTTCTTGTTTTTGATAGAATATAGGGTTTTTCATAAATTGGGAAATTGGACCTCGAATTGAGGTCCGATTTGAAATAAATCATATACATGAACTCGTGGGGGGATGGGTAACCGGATTTTGGTCCGAACCCCGAGTTCCGACCATGTGGGCCTGGGGTCGAAATTCACTATTCCTGGCAGAATGTTGTAAAAGTTGTAATTGGTCTTAGGAATTAGTTTGTTGAGTAGTATTGATGATATTAAATCAATTGTGTATAGATACGATTGGATTGGAGCCAAATTTGAAAGAAAAAGACATTGCCACGGATTGAATTGTTCATAAACATTCGAGGTAAGTGTTTGTTCTATCCTAGCTTGAGGGAATAGGATTATGTGCTATGTGTTATGTGATCGAGTGCGGTGTATGAGCTGTGGTGACGAGCATCCATACACTGGCGTCTAGTATGACCGTGAGTCGTTGATAATGCTTATTGTGAGATATATTTGCAGATGAATTGTTGAACCTTTGCCAGGTTGTAGAATTGTTATTGTTCTCCCTTGTCGGGACTTGTTGGGAACATGATTATTGATTGCCCTTGTTGGGATGGTTTATGAATTACTGTTTCTTTCTTTTCCCTTAACCGTGATTGTTATTTGGGTGAGGAAGAGTGATAATGCACGAAGGGTGATGCCGTGCCTTGATTTATTATTTATGCACGAAGGTTAATGTCGTGCCATGTTTTATTGATTATGCACGAAGGATCATGCCGTGCCCTGTTATTGAACCATGTACGAAGGATCATGCCGTACTATGGATGTGAGGATGAGAGTAAAAGCACGAAGGGTGATGTCGTGTACTTTATTTGCTTATTTGGTGAGGATGAGAGTAAAAGCACGAAGGGTGATGCTGTGTGCAACTGCTTGCTATTCCTTGACTTGATATTACTTGTGTTTCCATTTTACTTTGTTTTCCTTGTGAACTTATTAACTGTTGTTAATTGTTGAGTTCTTTGAGATATTCCTTATTGTGTTATTACTTGGTTATTTCTTATTATTCTGTGGTATACATATATATTGAACTGCACAGGTTTATGTGGGTGTCTGGTCCTAGGCTTGTCACTACTTCGCCGGGATAGGCCAGGCACTTACCAGCACATGGGGTCGGTTGTGCTGATACTACACTTCTGTGCGTTTTTGCACAGGTCCAGGTTACGATCAGGAGCGGCAGCAGTAAATCGATTGCGTGGGAGTTGATCACATTTGAGACCGAGGTAGCTTGCAGACGTCCGCAGGCCCGGCGTCTCTCTCTTTATTTATGTTACTAGTTGTAGTCTCTTTGTTCCGAGACAAACAGAATTATGTTATATTTCTTTCAAACTTTTATGTGTAGTATTTAGTAGTAGTTCGTGAGTTGGTGACTCCACGTCTTGGGTAGAGGATTTCAATATGATTTTTACCTTGTAACTAGTTATTTCTAATTCGATAAAGTATTCCGCACTTATTTAATTAAAGTTATGGTTTGTTGATAAATAAATTATGAAATTGTATTAAAAACGGGATAGTATGAATACAGTGGCTTGCCTAGCTACCACGAGTAGGCACCATCACGATCCCGATGTTGGGGGAAAATCCGGGTCGTGACACTCAAGAGGATGTAAACCCATCTAAGGAACATGTTATATATATGCCCGAGTCAAAAGTGCCAAAAGCTAAGGCTCCTTTGCCTAAGCCTCCTCTGCCCTACCCTCAACGCTTTGAAAAACAAAAGAGTGATAACCAATTTAAAAAATTCATTGAAATGATGAAGAGCTTGACCATCAATGTGCCCTTGGTAGAGGCACTCGAGCAAATGCTTGGGTATGCGAA
>JASVEL010010552.1:0-15340 GCA_032618575.1 Nicotiana noctiflora
GTACGAGAGGCCGTGGTAGGGGTAGGGCTCGGCCCCAGGGCAGCTACTCCGGAGGTGGAGCCTCGTATTGAGATTGACGAGGAGGTTCCGGTCCCAGCAGCTCTAGTGGGCCCAGCTGAGGTCCCGGGAGAGGCTTTATTTACCCGGATCATCGGGATGCTTTGGTCGAGAATAGCGGGATTTATGGACGAGCATTGCCGGAGCGGGCTTATTATCGATTGCACCGGCCGGCTTCTCGGGGCTGGAGGAGGGCCCGGACTCCTGTTGCTCGTACTCGGAGCCGGTAGCTCCTCGGCCTCGAGCACCGGTGGTTCGAGCCGGTGTGGCCACTCGGTCGAGTACCGCGGCTCATGCCGGAGATGGAGCGGCCATGACTTCTAATTCTTTATGGAGACTTGATCGGTTCTCCAAGTTGTTTACCACCACATTCAGCGGTCCCACATCAGAGGATCCTCAGGACTTCTTATTCAGTTGCCATGAGATTCTCAAGACTATGGGGATCGTGGAGACAAATAGAGTTGACTTCTGTACATTCAGGCTTGCAGGATCCACCAAGACTTGGTGGAGAGATTATTGCTTGACTCGACCAGCAGGGTCCCCAGCTTTATCATGGGATCGGTTTGCGGAGCTATTTATGGAGAAGTTTCTCCCTACTACTCAGCGGGATGTACTTCGGAGGCAGTTTGAGCGCCTCCATCAGGGCACTATGACAGTTACACAGTATGAGATGAGATTTGTCGATTTGGCTCGTCATGCAGTGGTGATACTTCCCACGGAGCGGGAGAGGGTCCGCAGGTTTATAGATGGGCTTAATCAGCCAATTAGACTCTAGATGGCTTTGGGCGTGGGGAGTGACATATCATTTCAGGAGGCAGCTAATGCAACACGCAGAGTTGAGATGGCTCTTGCTCGGGGAGGCGGTTATTCGTCAGACAAGAGGCCTCGTCATTCAGGCAGGTTTAGTGGTTCTTCCTCTGGTGGCAGAGAATCCTTTGATAGAGGCCAGTCTTTCAGGCCTTTTCATTCCGCCCTTCAGGCTTCACAGGGTGGACCGGGTGATCGTGGTTTTCGTGGGCATTATTCAGACCAGCCTCCTATTAATGCTCAACCTCTTCAGAGTGTTCGTGGAGGTCATTTAGGTCGTCAGGGCCAGCAGCCCTATCAGTCTAAGAGTTGCTACGGTTGTGGTGACCCAGGTCATTTTATCAGGTATTGCCCTCGAGCAGCGGGCAACTCTCAGCAGCGAGGTCCTCGTCCTATGATTCAGGCCCTAGCTGACCCTCAGCCTGCCTAGCCAGCCAGAGGCGGGGGTAGAGATTATAGAGGTGGAGGTCGAGACCGTAAAAGTGGAGATCGTCCAGCCAGAGGTAGAGGTCAGCCAGTTGATGGTCGTCCTAGAGACGCAGCTCAGAGGGGAGGTTCAGATCCCCGATTATATGCTTTACCAGCCAGGCCAGAGGCAGAGGCATCAGATGCCGTGATTGTAGGTACTATTCTTGTGTGTGGCAGAGGTGCTTCAGTATTATTTGACCCCGGATCTACATATTCATATGTGTCTTCCTACTTTGCACCGTATTTGGCCGTGCCCAGCTATGCTCTGGATATTCCAGTTTATGTGGCTACACCAGTGGGTGACTCCATTGTAGTAGACCGAGTGCATCGTTCGTGCGTAGTTATATTTGGGGGTCTTGAGACCCGTGTTGATCTGTTGCCTTTGGATATGGTGGATTTTGATGTCATATTGGGGATGGACTGGTTGTCCCTATACCATGCTATTCTAGATTGTCATGCTAAGACTGTGACTTTAGCCTTGCCAGAATCACCCCGATTAGAGTGGAAAGGTACCTCAAGCCACTCCGTTCGCACTGTTATTTCCTATGTTAAGGCTCGACGCATGGTCGAGAAGGGGTGTCTAGCTTATCTGGCTTATGTTCGTGATTCCAGCGCAGAGGTTCCTTCCATTGAGTTAGTCCCTATTGCGCGGGAGTTTCCTGAGGTTTTTCCTTCAGACCTGCCGGGCATGCCACCCGACAGGGATATTGATTTCTGCATTAATCTGGCACCGGGCACTCAGCCCATCTCTATTCCACCCTATCGTATGGCCCCGCCGGAGCTAAAAGAGTTGAAAGATCAGTTGCAAGACCTTCTTGAGAAGGGCTTTATCAGGCCCAATGTTTCCCCCTGGGGAGCACTTGTATTATTTGTAAAGAAGAAATATGGCTCGATGCGGATGTGTATTGATTACCGGTAATTAAACAAAGTGACAATAAAGAATAAGTATCCACTGCCGAGGATTGATGATTTGTTTGACCAGCTCCAGGGAGCGAGGGTATTCTCTAAGATAGACTTGAGGTCAGGCTACCATCAGCTGAAGATCAGGGCGGCTGACATTCCTAAGACGACCTTTCGCTCTAGATATGGGCATTATGAGTTCTTGGTCATGTCCTTCGGGTTGTCCAATGCCCCAGCAGCATTCATGGAGTTGATGAATCGGGTATTCAGGCCTTACTTAGATCTGTTCGTGATAGTCTTCATAGATGACATCCTGGTGTACTCCCGCAGCTAGGAAGAGCACGGGCAGCACCTCAAAGTGGTTCTTCAGACTCTGAAAGATAACCGACTATATGCCAAATTTTCTAAATGTGAGTTCTGGCTGAGTTCGGTAGCATTTCTGGGTCACATTGTATCAGTGGAAGGTATTCAGGTAGACCCAAAGAAAATTGAGGCAGTCTAGAATTGGCCTCGACCAGCTTCAGTGGCCGAGATCCGGAGTTTCTTGGGGTTAGCAGGTTACTACCGTCGATTTGTAGAGGGGTTATCTTCTATTGCGGCCCGATGACCAGGTTGACCCAGAAAGGTACTCAGTTCAAGTGGTCAGATGAGTGTGAGGCGAGCTTTCAGATGCTCAAGACGGCTTTGACTACAACACCCGTGTTGATACTACCTACGGGTGCAGGGCCTTATACAGTTTACTGTGATGCATCCCGTATATGCTTCGAGGCAGTTAAAGATACATGAGAAGAATTATCCAGTTCATGATCTTGAGTTAGCAGCAGTAGTTCATGCCTTAAAGATCTGCATCACTTGACTGTTTTCGTTTGTTTGATCAAGCGGAGGCATTATCTATATGGTGTGACATGTGAGGTGTACACTGATCACAAAAGCCTACAGTACTTGTTCAAGCAAAAGGAGTTGAATCTACGACATCGGAGATGGTTAGAGTTGCTAAAGACTATGATGTTACTATCTTATATCACCCAGGTAAGGCCAATGTGGTGGCCGATGCATTGAGTAGAAAGTATGCCAGCATGGGTAGTCTTGCATACATTCCGGTCAGTCAGAGACCATTAGCTCTAGATGTCTAGGCCTTAGCCAACCGGTTCGTGAGATTAGACATTTCTAAGCCTAGCAGGGTGTTAGCCTGCACGGTCGCTCGTTCTTCTTTATTAGAGCGTATCCGTGAGAGGCAATTTGATGATCCTCATTTGCGTGAGTTGAGAGATACAGTACAGCGGGGAGGTGCCACACGGGTAAATCTAGATGATGATGGGGTATTGAAATTGCAGGGTCGAGTTTGTGTGCCCAATGTCGAAGGGATTCGAGAGTTGATCTTAGCGGAGGCCCACAATTCGCGGTATTCTATTCATCCAGGCGCCACGAAGATGTACCAGGACTTACGACAGCACTATTGGTGGCGCAAAATGAAGAAAGATATCGTTGCGTATGTCGCTCGGTGTCTAAATTGTCAGCAGGTGAAATATGAGCACTAAAGACATGGTGGTGTATTCCAGAGGATTGAAATTCCCGAGTGGAAATGGGAGCGGATCACTATGGACTTCGTTACTGGACTTCCTTTGACTCGGAGGAAATTTGATGCTATTTGGGTCATTATTGATAGGCTGACCAAGTCAACACACTTTATTCCAGTATCCGTCTCCTACTCGTCGGAGAGGTTAGCGGAGGTTTACATTAGGGAGATTGTTCGTCTCCATGGAGTGCCGGTATCTATTATCTCTGATCGGGGTACGCAGTTTACCTTGCGGTTCTGGAGAGCGGTCCAGCAGGAGTTAGGCACCCAGGTTCAGTTGAGTACAGCATTTCGCAAATGCGAACATCCCTTTGTCTGCCAGTGTTCGCAAATGCGAACAAATGTTCGCAAATGCGAACTTCCCAGCCTTAGCTTATTTTTCAAACTCCAGAAATTGGTTGGGGTTCGCAATTGCGAACCCATGTTCGCAAATGCGAACACAGAGACCTGTAAATCACGATTTTCAGTTCATTTCTTCACTTTTCACAACCCAAAAACACCCATTTGCGATTCTTCACGGATTCCTTCTTCTTCAAAACAATTGTAAGTCACTTTTTACTTAATTATTTCAATTCCTAACATCATTAAACATGTTTTTCAATAGAAATCAAAGGTCTTCATGGTAGAATTTCTTGTTTTTGATAGAATATAGGGTTTTTCATAAATTGGGAAATTGGACCTCGAATTGAGGTTCGATTTTGAAATAAATCATATATATGAACTCATAGGGGGATGGGTAACCGGATTTTGATCCGAACCCCGAGTTCCGACCATGTGGGCCCGGGGTCGAAATTTACTATTCCGGGCAGAATGTTGTAAAAGTTGTAATTGGTCTTAGGAATTAGTTTGTTGAGTAGTATTGATGATATTAAATCAATTGTGTATAGATACGATTGGATTGGAGCCAAATTTGAAAGAAAAAGACATTGCCACGGATTGAATTGTTCATAAACATTCGAGGTAAGTGTTTGTTCTATCCTAGCTTGAGGGAATATGATTATGTGCTATGTGTTATGTGATCGAGTGCGGTGTATGGGCTGTGGTGACGAGCATCCATACACTGGCGTCTAGTATGACCGTGAGTCGTTGATAATGCTTATTGTGAGACATATTTGCAGATGAATTGTTGAACCTTTGCCAGGTTGTAGAATTGTTATTGTTCTCCCTTGTCGGAACTTGTTGTGAAGATGATTATTGATTGCCCTTGTTGGGATGGTTTATGAATTACTGTTTCTTTCTTTTCCCTTAACCGTGATTGTTATTTGGGTGAGGAAGAGTGATAATGCACGAAGGGTGATGCCGTGCCTTGATTTATTATTTATGCACGAAGGTTAATGTCGTGCCATGTTTTATTGATTATGCACGAAGGATCATGCCGGTGCCCTGTTATTGAACCATGTACGAAGGATCATTCTGTACTATGGATGTGAGGATGAGAGTAAAAGCACGAAGGGTGATGCCGTGTACTTTATTTGCTTATTTGGTGAGGATGAGAGTAAAAGCACGAAGGGTGATGCCGTGCAACTGCTTGCTATTCCTTGACTTGATATTACTTGTGTTTCCATTTTACTTTGTTTTCCTTGTGAACTTATTAACTGTTGTTAATTTTTGAGTTCTTTGAGATATTCCTTATTGTGTTATTACTTGATTATTTCTTGTTATTCTGTGGTATACATATATATTGAACTGCACAGGTTTATGTGGGTGTCTGGTCCTAGGCTTGTCACTACTTCGCTGGGATAGGCCAGGCACTTACCAGCACATGGGGTCGGTTGTGCTGATACTACACTTCTGTGCGTTTTTGCACAGGTCCAGGTTACGATCAGGAGCAGCAGGAGTAAATCGATTGCGTGGGAGTTGATCACATTTGAGACCGAGGTAGCTTGCAGACGTCCGCAGGCCCGGCGTCTCTCTCTTTATTTATGTTACTAGCTGCAGTCTCTTTGTTCGGAGACAAACAGAATTATGTTATATTTCTTTCAAACTTTTATGTGTAGTATTCAGTAGTAGTTCGTGAGTTGGTGACTCCACGTCTTGGGTAGAGGATTTCAGTATGATTTTTACCTTGTAACTAGTTATTTCTAATTCGATAAAGTATTCCGCACTTATTTAATTAAAGTTATGGTTTGTTGATAAATAAATTATGAAATTGTATTAAAAACAGGATAGTATGAATACAGTGGCTTGCCTAGCTACCACGAGTAGGCGCCATCACGATCCCGATGTTGGGGGAAAATCCGGGTCGTGACAAATAGTAACTAATGAATGTGAGTGAATTGAATACAATGTATATAGTCACAATATTTTCAAAGGCGGGGGAGTGAGGTGAGGCGTTTTACCTCTGACGAAGCGAGGCGTAAGCCTTGAGACATGGGGCGTAAGTTCCACGAATCTTTAAATTTTACCGATTTTAAGAATTTTAAGATAATATAAAATAAAATAAAAATTATAAAAAATTACATTAAAATCATAAAATTATAATAAACAATATATTTAAAATATTTATAAATTACAATTCAACTATGAACAATACGAAAAGTATTACATATATCATAATATGCAAATTAGCTACAATGTCGTTAGAACTCAAACATCAAAAGTAATGTATTCGATACGAAATCTTATATGTATCTCTTAAGGAGTAATGAATCTTAAAAGAATTTCGATATTATAATTCGATATTTTTCTTAAAATACTCCTTTTATTTTATATGCTTTCTTTTTTTAAAAAGAATTTATATAAAAATATAATTCATAATTTAAATATGATTCTCTAGAATCATTTATTTTTTAATTTCGATAAGTTAATAAAATAAAGATAATTTACCCTACAATATCATGATAACTATGTGACACATAATTTTGCTATACAATATCATGATAACTAATTATTTGTAAGTAGTTACTAGCTCTACTTAGCTATTAAATTAATAACTATTGTATCTCGCAAACATGAAAAAGATATATTTAGAAAAATAATTATAAAAAATTATGGACTATTATATAGTAAAGACATAACAAAAGTTAATAAACCAATACCTTTTAAATGAAAGATTTATTTAAAATTAACTATCATAGCAGTCTTAATAGATAACGTGCAATAATTTTTATTTTAATTACGATATAAAATACTTTCAACTTAATTATTTATGATTAAGAAAACAAAGTAATTTTGAATAGTCAACAATTTATTAAGCAAATTTGAGTATTTACAATGTTAGTTACGTAGAAATTGTATAAAGTTCTATTAGGCGAGCCTAGTACACTGGGCGTTGGGCGCGCCCGGGGCGTAAGCCCCGATGACCGAGGCGTAAGTCTCACGAAACTAAGCCTCACACATAAGTCCAAGGGCGTTTTACGAGTGCTCCGCCCCGGGGCGAGTCCCAATTCTGCCTTTTAAAATAGAGTATAGTCGAATTCGTACACTCTATTTTTTGACTTTTTGTTGTTTTGAATACAACTAAATTCTTTTTTTTTCAATCCATCCACACGGGCTTACACCCCTTGTAGTGGTGGTGATTTGGCTTGACCCCTACCTTGTATATGAGAAACATAATAGTACATCGGATGGGACATAAAATCAAGACCTCCTGAAAAAGTACAATGCTATGAGACCTACACCCCTTGTGGTGGTGGTGATTTGGCTCGACCTCAGGATCACTCTTAATGCTATGAGACCTACGCGCTAGCCAGCTGCGCCACTACCCCAGATGTGTGCCTTCTAATTTGTTTTTGCTATTATCAGCCTATTTCCAACATGGAAGAATTTTACTACTTACCCCAAACTATTACACCTTGTTTATTATAAACCAAAATAATTCAAAATATTATTATTTATAGCTACATTTTATATTTTATAGCAAAATGAATATTTATTTGTACCCTACTATTGAGCTGTGAAATATGTATGTTATGTTCTTTGTCTCTCTCTTCCTTCTCTCTCTGTCATCAAGATTTTCAATCCTCTCTCCTTTTTGCATAAATGCAATGTCGTAGAAGCCATTTTTTTATGGCGGTGGTGATCTTTCTGAAGCGAAAAGAATAAATCTGAAGCAAAGAGGGAGTAAGCAAACAGATTTGGCCATGGCTACGGATTGAGCTTTTGGAATCTGAAACGAAGTCATCGGAGAAGATTATAGGGTCGGATTTTTGTTCGTCTTCTTTTTTAGATTTAATGCAATGTATATAGTATTCTTGGACGGAAAAAGTTATCCCCGTCGAACTTTCATCTCTTCTTTACTATTGAATGAAGCTGAATATCACTGTTTATTGTGACTTTTTGTTGAATACAATCGAATTGAATGTGGTGAATTGAATACAGTGTATGATAGTAACTAATGAATATCAGTGAATTGAATACAATGTATATAGTCACAATGTTTTCAAAGGTGGGGGAGTGAGGTGAGGCGTTTTACCTCTGACGAAGCGATGCGTAAGCCCTGAGACATGGGGCGTAAGTTCCACGAATCTTTAAATTTTACCGATTTTAAGAATTTTAAGATAGCATAAAATAAAATAAAAAATTATAAAAAAATACATTAAAATCATAAAATTATAATAAATAATATATTTAAAATATTTATATATTACAATTCAACTATGAATAATACGAAAAGTATTACATATATCATAATATGCAAATTAGCTACAACGTCGTTAGAACTCAAACATCAAAAGTAATGTATTCGATACGAAATCTTATATGTATCTCTTAAGGAGTAATGAATCATAAAAGAATTTCGATATTTTTCTTAAAATGCACCTTTTATTTTATATGCTTTCTTTTTTTTAAAGAGAATTTATATAAAAATATAATTCATAATTTAAATATGATTCTCTAACATCATTTATTTTTAAGTTTCGATAAGTTAATAAAATAAAAAATAATTTACCCTACAATATCATGATAACTATGTGACACATAATTTACTATACAATACCATGATAACTAATTATTTGTATGTAGTTGCTAGCTCTATTGAGCTATTAATTTAATAAGTATTGTATCTCGCAAACATGAAAAAACAATATTTAGAAAAATAATTATAAAAAATTATGGACTATTATATAGTAAAGACATAACAAAAGTTAATAAACAAATACCTTTTAAATGAAAGATTTATTTAAAATTAACTATCATAGTAGTCTTAATGAATAATGGGCAATAATTTTTATTTTAATTACGATATAAAATACTTTCAACTTAATTATTTATGATTAAGAAAAAAGTAATTTTGAATAGTCAACAATTTATTAAGCAAATTTGAGAATTTACAATGTTAGTTACGTAGAAACCGACTACCCCAGGGTAGGGGTAAGGTCTGCGTACATACTACCCTTCCCAGACCCCACTAAGTGGGATTATACTGGGTTGTTGTTGTTGTTGTTGTTGTTGTAGTTACGTAGAAACCGTATAAAGTTCTATTAGGCGAGCCTAGTACACTGGGCGTTGGGCGTGCCCGGGGCGTAAGCCCCGATGACCGAGGCGTATGTCTCACGAAACTAAGCCCCACACATAATTCCAAAGGTGTTTTACGAGTGCTCCGCCCTGGGGCGAGTCCCAATTCTGCCTTTTAAAATAGAGTATAGTCGAATTGAATAGAACGGCGTACACTCTACTTTTTGACTTTTTGTTGTTTTGAATACAACTAAATTCTTCTTTTTTTCAATCCATCCACCCAGGCTTACACCCCTTGTGGTGGTGGTGATTTGGCTTGACCCCTACCTTGTATATGAGAAACATAATAATACATCGGATGGGACATAAAATCAAGACCTCCTGAAAAGGTACAATGCCAAAAGAACAACAGCGTTATTGAAGTGTGTAGATGCGTGATTTTGCCCCTACCCGAGATTTTTTTATATTTTTAGCGTAAAATATTTAGTTTAGGCCTAATATGGCTATTTTAGCTAATTTCGACTCTTTTGCTCTATTTTTACCTTAAGATAAAAAAATAACAAAAAATATAATTTTTCGTAGTCATTTTAAACTTAAAAAATACAAAAATAGTACTTTATATTTTTATCTTTATTAAAAAAACAAAAATTCCAAAAAATAGTTTTATTAATGTTTTATAGTCATTTTAAACTTGAAAAATATAAAAATAGCACTTTATATTTTTATCTTTATTAAAAAAACGAAAATTACAAAAATAGTTTCATTAACATTTTGTAGTTATTTTAATCTTGGAAAAAATATAAAAAATGGTTTTGTTTTAATTGTGAGTTTTATAGTTATTTTGCTTATATAGGATGAATCAAATAAAATCGTGTTCTCATTCTCGGTTCCGGGCAAAGAATAATATTCGGGTTCAAACTACCCGGTTTTATAATTTTCGGACCTAGCCCGTAATAATCCGAGTCCACCACACGGGTAACACGGACAAAAATAACCCATACAACACACATGCATACACCATGGGGACAACACATAATGGGGGATGGGGGAATAAGAAGAAAAGACAAAAGAAAAAGACAAAAGAAAAAGACAAAGGAAAAAAGATAAAAATAAAAAGACAGAAAACAAAAACAAAGAGGCTACAATATAGAGGACTCTCACGTGAAGTGAGAGGGGGGTACTATACATCTTCTTTTTAAAGAAGAAGAAAAACGGCAGCAAAGGGGTGGACCAAAAATGGGAAAAAAAACAGTGAGCTTGGGCTCATTTTCAAAAATGAAACAGCAGGATAACCGTAAGAAAACCCTCGCAGACCCACCCCTCCACCTGCAATGTCCAGCAGCAACCATCGACGCCGCTTCTACGTCGTCGACCGACGTCGTCTCGCTGCTCGTTCGTCGTTGTTGCATCGACCCCAGCGAACCAGCAGCGCGCGACGAACCCACCTGCTGCGTCGTCCAGCAACCATCGTTGTTTCACTCCATCCCCGTCGTCTCGCTGTTCGTCACGTCGCAGACCACCACCGGCTCCATTCGTCGCAATAACCGGGCAGCACCAACCGCTGTTGCGTGCTGCTTCGTCGCCCAGCAGAAAAACAACAGCAACCAAACGACGCCACTGTTGACGTCCAACTCCTCCAGTTGCTGGAAAAAAAAACCAGCAACGAACCAGCTCCAAAACATCGTTGAACTCACTCCAAAACAACTCCAAATCGTCCATTACTGTCAAGGAGGTCGTTGGTTCTGTGTTCCTGGTTTGGTTCATATTTTCCGGTATGTTTCGAGGTTTCGACGTGGTCTTTTGTTAGCGGGTTTGCTCGTTGCCTCCCTTTGTATATTTTGAAAGCGAATAAAGGTTCGTTTTCTTTTCCTTAGTTTTTTTTCAATATTACAAGTTATCTCATGTATTATTTGTTAAGCGCTTTATTTGTGCCCATGGTCTCTTGATTCGCATATCTTGATGTTTGGATGAGGGTTATATTTGTTTTACAGTAGCCTAGAGTAATTTGTTTAAAAATGTAGTTAGAATATGCTTAATATGTTTGCTTGACAGTAGCTTGAAATGTAGATTATGTTGTTGATGGAATAAGTTTTTGTTTGTGTCAATGCGTGGTTTAGAAATTTTGTTTAACTTTCTTTATGAAGGTAAAAATAGGAAACCTTAAAATTTAGAGTCGAGACGGATATAACAATGAGTTAGTTGATTCTTTAGCCTAGTTTAGCAAGAGTTTTTATTAATCTAATCTTTGTAAATATACGTAGCTAGCTCATTTTGTTCATGTAGTCTATAGTAAATAGTTGCTGATTCCAAAAATGCTAGCCTACCTTAGGCAAATTCTTAATTAATACATTATAGTGATTTATGGGTACGGTTCCCGTGACATATTTATGATGCCTAAAATTCGGAGGTACATTTCATGTAACCCGATTATAACGACCCTTGATAATCTTACTAAATAAATTAGGATTTTTTTTCCAGAGAAAAATAAAGTAGAGAATCGTAGTTGCTTTAGGTTTGCCTTTAAAAAAAAAAATTAGAATTAGAGGTGTGCCTCCCCTAATAAAATTATACAAATCGCGGGGCCCTCATAAATGTATATATAAAATACTTAGACTTCGAGATGTGCCGTTTTAGAGAATCTCACGGCCTTCTCAAAATAATAACGCGTTAGTAGCTTTAAGCGCATATTTAATAATCTTACCTCCCTAAACTCGGGTGCACATTTATGTGACTCAAATCCAAATCTCGACGGAGTCGAAATGTGTTGACAACCACGGGTGCACTGGTGCGACGTGGTTCGAGATACGTTTTCACAACGTTGCAATTCTTTTTTTATTAAAATAATAAATAATAATATTAAAAGTGGTTAAAAGTTTAAATTGGCACATAACTTAAAGTATGTTATAAAATCAGATAAATAAGCCGAATACGACAGTTGAGCGACCGTGATAGAACCGCGGAACTCGGGAATGCCTAACACCTTCTCCCGGGTTAACAAAATTCCTTATCCGGATTTCTGGTGCGCAGACTGTTAAACAGAGTCATTCTTTTCCTCGATTCGGGATTCAAACCGGTGACTTGGGACACCATAAATCTCCTAAGTGGCGACTCTGAATTAATTAAATAAATCCCGTTTCGATTGTCCTTTAATTGGAAAACTCCTTCGCGCTCTCGCGGGTCAGCGTAAAAAGGAGGTGTGACAGCTCTGGCGACTCTGCTGGGGAATAAGTAACCCAGAACTTCGGTTCATGGTTTAAGAATTCGAGCTCAGTTAAATTGCTGTTTTTGCTTATATCTGAATTCATTATATGTTTTGAATAATGTGCTACATGTTTACCGCTTTGATATTGCGTGAACTGTATATATATAAATTGTACCGAAAACCCTTCTCTTCTTACCTCCGGGGATGTGCTTACTGGTTGAGACTCCCCTTTCTGTTAGTGTCAATACCAAAAATAAGAAAAAATAGGCCGGATAAGTTACAAAGCCGATTGACCCCGCGGGTCACCGGTACGTAGCCCCCTCCTCGATCCGAGTTGTCCGCTCGGGTACACGGTCTAGTACCATTGAAAACATCAGGATATTGAGCCTAGATTTAGGACGTTTATTTGCATCATATCCGACTTAGGGGACTCAACACAGGGGTTGGGTCCGTCTAGGACAGGTGACCCGGTAATCAAAAGACCGAGCATGTTATATGTTGCATTTATTTGTTCTAGTTTATTATTGGCTAAATTCCTGAAAAACAAAAAGAGAGGAAATTTTAGAATAGAAAAATATCGAAATGTTGGACGAAACATTGTCGAAAATTTGAAAAATAGGTAGAACAACTTTGTTGAAATAATTGGTCAAATAATCTGACCGAACTACGCAGGTTTGATTCTCACCATTAGGTGGGATACGTAGGCAACCCTCATCGGGTCCAACCACCCCTTTTAAAAAATCAAAAAAAAAATGTGTGTTTAATTTTGTCAATAAAATCAAAGTGATGCCGTTTTTGAAAATAGCCGAATGTTCCGAAAGGACGCCGAAAGGCTGTTTTTTTTGCAAAAATAGCCACTTTGAATCATTTTTAATAATTTGCGGGCACAACTTTGAAATATTCCTTGTGGAAATGTTGCAAAGCCATAGCCGCAAAATCAAGTTCGGGTACACACCCCTTTTTGCAAAAGTAACCAAAAATGTCAAATTTTTTATTTTTGTTATAAATAAGTCGGGTGATGCTATTCTTGTTTGAAATAAGCCGAATGTTCCTCAAAAGGACGCCGGAAGGCCATTTTTGCAAGAATAGCCACTTTGAATTTTTAAATAATTTTGGACGCAGCCTTGAAATATTCCCTCGCGAAAATATCGAAAGGCTGTATCCGCAAAATCAAGTTTTGAGTCATTACTCAACTTTACAAAATAACCACTCTGTCAAATAAGCCATTACATGGCCGGAATTTTGCTGAAATAGTCACATTTTTACATTTTTACTTCCTCAGTCTTGTGTTGGCCTGTGTCGGTGCTGAACGATGCCCCATGAGCCACCTGATGAGAAATTTTCGAGTTTATTCTCTTAAACAAAATTTTGCAAAAATAGCCACTTTATCTAAATAAGCCATTATATGGCCAATTTATGAAAAATAGTCTTGTGTTGGTTTATGGTGATGCCGACGATGCCCCATGAGCCACAGGATAAAAAACAATTTTTTAAATAAATTTTGCAAAAATAGTCATTTTGTCAAATAAGCCATTATGTGGCCAATTTTGTAAAAATTGACACTGAAATATTCTTATTCTTGTAGAAATCTCTTGCACAAGGTGTGAAAGTTTTTCAAGTTTGTAGTTGGAGTCGGCTTTTACAATTTTTCTTCGAAAAAAAAAATCAAAAAAAAATCAAATAAACCTCTCTTTATTTCTTGCATTAATTTGCAAGAACTACGCTCGGTCTGATTCATGCGGGGTCATGATACGTAGGCAATCCACATAGGATTCGACCATATCCATAGCCAAAAAGAAAAAAAATGAAAAACTACAAAAAGAAAAAAAAAAGAGAAAAAAGAGAAAAAGAGAAAAATAGAGAAGAAAAAAAAACAACAATTTAGAAAATAAAGGAAAGTTGGCGAAGCACAGATATGAGAAGCCGGAATGACACATGAAACTGAAGCAAATGCATGATAGAAAGGTTTAACTGCCTAGGTTCATTGCATCCCTAATGTGCGTTCACCTGTCTGTCAGATACCTTAATGCTGACATGCTGGCTTCGTTTTGTTGTGTCCATTTTCAGAAAGGTGGTTGGTTGTGGTTCTAAAATAACTCTTCCTCGTAAGACGAAGTCAGAGGACAATGGCAGATAATCTCAAGACTGAGTGGGTTGGTACAGGTACCCGACAACAGCTGGTTGAACGGAACCACGAGTTAGTAGAAGAAGTCAAAATATTGAGACAACATGTGGCCGATATGTATCGGGCATGGATGGATGGAAAAGCACCACCCCCGCCACCACCTAGCTTCCTAGACTCTGTCCTTACCCGTACAATGAACCCGATACCAGATGATCCCTCACACTCTCCATATATACCCACTTATCACAGCTTTTCCAACCACTCGAGTAGCTCAATTACTCGTCCCCCAGCTATGTTTTCACAACGCTACTCCCGTCCGCAACACCACTACTCTCCCCGGGACACCCAAAATCGTACTTCACCTTCCAGGTACCCAGCTCCACAAAAAGCCTACCAACCCCCACGAACATACCGGAAACCTCCTGGGTCAGGTTTCAGGCCAAATAAGGCGTTTAGGGAGGAGATGTTGCTGAAGCGAGAAAAGGCTCTTACCCCTATCGGAGAATCTTATGCAAGTTTGTTCGAAAGGTTAAAACATGTCGGCCTGATTACACCGCTCCCCAGGAATATACTCCCGATCCACGTGCAAGAAGCTTCGATCCTACTGCACGATGTGCATAACATTCCAATGTCAGAGGCACGATATTGAGAGTTGTCGTACCTTGAAAAAGGAAATAGAAAGAATGATTCAAAAAGGGTGGTTGATTGTGATCAATGACGATGACAGAGAGCACACGAATCCTCTGGGGGGTGTATTGACTGAAGCTAAAAATGTTGAAGCAGATGGCAGCCTCGGCAATATTGATGC
>JASVEL010010553.1:0-50800 GCA_032618575.1 Nicotiana noctiflora
ACTTACCAGCACATGGGGTCGGTTGTGCTGATACTACACTCTGTGCTCTTTTTGCGCAGATACAGGTTACGGACAGCAGCAGCGGCAGTAGCGATTGTGGATATTCCGGCTACTGAGACTACGAGGTAGCCTTGCAGGCGTCTGCAGGACCCGTTGTCTCTTCTATCTGTGTATTTCATTATGTTATCTCATGTATTTGAGATAAACAACTTTTATTTCTTTCAGACAATTGTGTGTATTATTCTTAGAAGTTCGTGAGTATTGTGACACCAGTCTTGGGTAGTGTATCATGTTTGGGTTTCTTTATCATATTTGATAAGATTGACTAAGTCTTCCGCTAAGTTTAATTATTCCGCTGTAATTTATATGTTTTTAATTTTAAAGTCTTAACAAGAGTTTGGTAACTAATGGAAATGTAAGTAATATTTGGCTTGCCTAGCTTCCACTAGTAGGCGCCATCATGACTCCCGATGGTGGGAAATCAGGGTCGTGACATCGAGTCTTATTTTGTATGTGTTAATTGTGGAGTACGACGTATAGGCATGACGACGAGTATCTATACGTCGGTGTCAAGCATTCCCGTAAGTCTTGTATTGTAATTATTATGCCTCTGTTGTGGTTTATTACGCTTCATATGAGAATTTTACTATTGTTATCTTACCGGAATATTATTATCATTATTGTTTCCTTGACGTGATGCTTGTTTTAATATTATTGTTCCCTTGCCAGGATGTTAGTATCATTATTGTTCCCTTTCGAGGATATTTATTTTAGTATTATTATTCCCTTGCCTAGATTCTTTGGATTGGTGTTGATAAAAGAAATAGAAAGGGGTTACAAGCCTGCAACGGTAACATATAAAATATGAGCGGGTTGCACGCCTGTAATGGTGATATATGAAATGGGAGCGGGTTGCACGCCTGCAACGATAATGAAGAAATGGGAACGAGTTGCACGCCTACAACAGTATCACATGTAATGGAATTGTGTTGCACATCTGCAACGGTAATACTTGTGTGCATGTTATTCTATTTCTTTATTTTGCTGGTAAATGATTTAGAGCATTTCTTATGTTTATCTACCGTCGTTGTGTTGCTATCTGTTACTCCCTGTAGCATGTTTCCCTCGTCCAACTTTAGTTGTAATTATCTGTTTCTATTTCCGCTATATGTGGATTAATTGCACAGGTTATTGGCAGTCTGGTTCTAGCCTCGTCACTACTTTGCTGAGGTTAGGCTAGGCACTTACCAGCACATGGGGTTGGTTGTGCTGATACTACACTCTGCACTCTTTGTACAATTTCCAGTGCTGCAGAATTCAGACCGCAGTGCGGTTTCAGCTTCTTGCTTATCAGGCGACTCGAGGTAGATCTGTAGGCGTCCGCAGGCCTTGGAGTCTCGCTCTATGTATTCTCCTACTTCTCTTATGTAGTTCCAGAGACAGTATTTTGTTATTTCTTTTAGACTCTTACTTGTAGTACTCTTTGACTATCTGTGAAGTTGTGACACTAAATTTTGGTTAGTTTTGTTATGGATCGGAATTGTATTAGCAGTATTTTTTAGTTTGAAAATTTATTCTTCCGCTTGTTAAATTATGTTGTTATTAGTTGTTGGTTCTAAGTCGTTAACGAAATTAAAAATGAAAAACAAGTTAAATAGTTCAGTTGGCTGGCTTGCCTAGCTCTAACTAGTAGGTGCCATCACGACTTTCGAATGTCTAAAATTTGGGTAGTGACAATTTGAGGCACCGTAGATATGGCGTGGGTTGTATCTTGTTTTTGGAATGTTGAACTACAGTTGTTGTAATTGTATCATTTGTTCAACTTTAACTACCAACTCTTGAGTGTACTGTTTTGGAGACTTGTTAATGATATAACTAATGGAAATTAACTGGTGTTATCACATGACCTCTTACTATCTAATAAATAAAATGTATTCTCCTTATTTACGGGTGAGTTGGGTAGACGGCATTGTGCAGGGCTTGCTCGGTCGGGATAATCTTGTTGAGCGCCGATGGTGTTCCCCAAAGTCGGGACTTGATATTTTTGTTTGATAATTGTTTCAAAATACATACGTCAAAGCCATGAGATACTGTTGAAGTAGTTATCTTTCTTTTTGGGGTCTTTTTCTCTCTCTTTATTTTGCTGGTGGATTTAATAATGGAGTAGGATTTCTGCGATCATTAATGTGTTAGTAATAATATATTGGTTTTTCTTTTCTGATAGTCCAGATAGGAAAGTACTATCAACACCAATAGTTTATAAGTCACCACGTATCGACACACTGAAGAAAAAGATCATCTCATAAATGAGCAAGAACCAAAGACTAAGAAAAATGCAGGAAGCCAAAAAAAATGTAAAATTACTGACGAGATTTATGCTGACTACCTGCCATAAAACCTTTGGTTTATTTTGTGAAAGTCTCAGTCAAGTGGTAGCGCAGTAGATTAATATGGTAAAAATGAAAGAACACATCTGAAGTAATAGCCAGCGACTAGCAAGAAAACTCGAAACTTGTGTTGAAGTTTTGTTCTTGAGCAAACATTGCGTTATGCTATAGCTAGTGTATTTTAAAGACTGAAATTTTCGTAAAACCCGGAGAAGATAATGTCTCCACAAGCAAACAACAATAACAACTAACCAGTATAGTCCCACAGGGTGGGGTCTAGGGAGGGTAATATGTACGCAGGCCTTACTCCTGCCTGATAGAGCAGGGAGACTGTTTCCAATCGACCCTCAGCGCAAAGACTAGTAGAGAAAAAACAAAACTAAAACAAATGTCTCCAAAAGCAGGCGACGAAAAAAAAACTAAATCAAATGTTGCAGCCGAACAAAATTCAGTATCTCCTCGGACTTTAGAGAAGGTAAAATCAACTGAGAAAATTAAAGAACAATATATGGTACATCAACAAACAAATTAAAAATAAATATATATCTACAATAACATACATAGTAAAAATAAATTTCATACAACTAATTATATATTATGCAACTTATTTATAACTTATCTACAGTTTTCATACATTATTTCTACCCAGTTAAATACAACTATAACTTAAATACACTTTTCATAGAAATTTTATACATTTGTATATTTTTTATATTTTGTATCCGATTGGTATATATTTTGTATGTGCTGTGTGCTTCTTCCTTTTTAAAATTCCAATAAAAACTTATTCTCTTAATATAATTTTGATACATAGCAACAACTTTATATAAAAAAATAATATTGATAACTTAATAAAATTTTATACAACGATTCATACATTATACAATTATGTTTTAACTTTCATACAACATCCAAATAAAACATAAATATAAATACAATAGAATACAATTATAATACAACTTTACTACATTTTCGTAGTTATATTGTATGTTATGAAATTCAGTCAAAATCAAGTCTAATCTTCACCAAACACCATCAAAATTCAGATATAAACTCCAAAAGATATTCTCAATTGTTTGCAATAACACCTAATCCAAACAAATAATAGTTTTTGAAAACTCAAATTTGAATTGAAAGCTTCGAAGCTTTTTAATGGCTATCAATGATGGAGAATCAAACATCTTAAAAACTTATTGATTGACAATTTTAATTCGCATATCAATAGTGCACCATGAAAGGGAATTGCTAAGTCAAAACGATTGAAATCCATTGATGAATTCCATTAAAATTTGTTTACCGTAAAAATGGTAATGACAATTATATTTATGAAATGGGACTCTAAAAATATGTGATCTCTATTCCCAAGCAAGTTGTTAGAGCAGTTGATTCTAGTAATATGAAACTTTATGATGGGGCACGAGATAAAACGAGATAATGATCGAACTAAAAGGACTGCTACCCGGATGTATGCTTGGCCGATGGGGACTTCGAGGTCGAGCTCGGGCTATCGGGGACAATCGAGAGTAGTACAACTAGAGATATAATCAAACAAAAATATTTATAACTGAAACTAAGTTGCATGTTGAAGAACACATATAAATATGAAGAACATATATAGAGACTAAAGATATCGAGGTATCCTTGGTATTAGAGAGAGCCAATAAGTTTTAGTAAGAAGAGAGAGAGAGAGAGAGAGAGAGAGAGAGAGAGAGAGAGAGAGAGAGAGAGAGAGAGAGAGAGAGAGAGAGAGAGAGAAAGAGAGAGAGAGAGAGATTATTACACTTTGTATAATTGTGAGAGCAACATCAATCCCTTACAAGGTAGGGATCCTTTATATAGGAGAGGAAACTTAGTTATGAATACATGTATTTCTAATTTACGAAATATGGGGATGTGATGGCTTGACTCAACGTCTAGCATAGGCTATGGATAGGCTGGCCTGTCAGGCTCAACTGCACATTATGGGGGCATCCCATATTTATCCTGATCTCGGCCTCGAATCGGGTCTTGACAAGCCCTGAAGGAGAGAGCTAGGTCGTGTCTTCGTGTCCTCGGGGTCTCGATGTACCTTCCCAAGATGGCTTAATGGAGGGAAATTGGGCCCTTTGATTTCACCACGTACAGATAGTCTCCACACTTCTCAGACCGAAGCAATGAGAAATGATCCTGACTATTGGTTCCACGAACTCCTCATGGCGATAGTACATTGGCAATTCGCATCGTAGCGCAATTTTTTGTGATAGATGGCGTATCTCATAAAATCATGCTCAATACTCTATCATTTCCATTCTTCAAGTTAAAAGTACTGCCATCGATTTGGTTTTTCAAGGATGTAGTAATTCTATTCATCGGTCAGTTTTTTGGAGCCTCGATGACCGTGTTATTGCCCCTATAAATGGGGTGCCTTGGCGTTGTTTTTCCTATCCCTGTATCTTCATCGACATGCTTTTCCTATTCCTTCTTGTCATCTTCTTCTATTTTTAACATCATGCTTGGGGTTTGTAGCCTCTAGACCGTTCAGAGGAGTTCCCTTAAGTTGTGCTATGGTCCTTCGCCGGGGCATCCCTTTGTTGAACATAACTGCGTTGCCCCGCTACGGTCGTTGTTATGTTGGTATTTGCTGCTTCCACTGGCCTGAGGTGGCGATGGACGGGGAATCGGTCTTTCTCTTATGTAGACAGTCGTTCAGATTAGCACTTCTGCTCAGAAGGGGGCTCAAATTATACACCGCTGCTCACCTCCGTACCCTCGCTCGACGTGGAACTCTGCCCGAGCTGTGATCTTGCACAGCTCGATCCTCGAAGAAGTGTATTTGAAGTACACGTGCAAGCGGGACCAAGGGATGTTCGGCCTGATGTCTCTCCGAGGCTCCTTTGCCAAAGAGGGTCCTCGAGATTTGGAGGGCTGTGGCGTTTTTTCATCCCTTCCTGCTCCTTTGACCTTCTTTTTTGTCTTCTCCTCTAAAGTGCTACTTTAAGGGATTGGGGCGAGGTTGTTGAGGGCGTGCATTCAAGGACACAATGCTTGATGTTTCTATCTCCGGAGGTATACCTTCAAGGGTAGAATAGGTATTAGGCATTTTCCTCATGTATTCCCCTTTTGTTTTTTTGCTTATGTTTAGGGACCCTTTGTAAGATTTCGGAATCATATGTAAGTATCCCTCGGGGGTCATTGTAGATGAATATTTTATGAATATAAATATACTTTTTTTTCCTTTAATTTGCGCTTTTGATTTTAGTCTAGTAATTGCTTTGTTTGTACCCCTTGAGGCCCTTTGAATGCCTCCTTTTACTTCTCGACTGCTGATATTTGGACGGGGTGCAAGCATTCTTTCATCTCATCTACTGATCGACATGGCTCCCTTTCGAGGCCATCGTTGTACCTCGGTGCAACCCTGGGTTGATTGGTTAGGGCTGGGTTGCCCAGGCCTTCTGAATCGCATGGATATAATGTGTCGAACTGCAGGGCATTCGAGGATGTAATCCTGGATGGATGTCAGCTCCGAGTTCCGGGGGGTCCCCTTTGATTTCCGATGTGGACAGCTTCCTTTAGATATGTAGGAGATAGATATATGCTGAGCGGTTGCCTACACTCAGAAACCGTTTCGAACTTTTACAGATCTTTCGCGATTGGAGCTTCTTGCATTTATTTGTCCTTTTTTAGAAAGGGAATCATGAAATCTGAAATTACCTCGCATTGAGTGACGGCATGGAAAGCTTCATAAATTTTGGTTTATCTTCGGTGGGGATCCTCGAGGTGGGACGCTATCTCGATCTCGGAGATAATGCAAACGGTTCCTCGAGTCTTGGGTTCTTGACAAAGAATACTTTAAGGGTCGGGTATCATACCATTGGACTATATCGACGTCATAGGCTCCCCGAGGCTGACTCCAAGCTGGCAAAACATTGTCGTTTCTTATGATATAAGTGGGTCGGCTTTGGCTTCTTCACAGGACTTTACTATTTTGAAGTAGCTATGCTCCCGCTTTGGCATAGGGTTCCTCATTTCCCTAGTTTCAAAAAGTGTTGGTGCGTGCCCTTGCTTTGCTCTGTTTAGTATTACCATAGTCATGGCAACCACTTCGAGGGAGGCATAGCAGAGAGCAGAGAATGCTATTCCCGGCACTCGAGAGTTGAAGGATTTTGTTCCGATTACTATTTCTTTGATAAGGGGGAAGCAATTGGAGATGGTGAGAAAATCTGCGGATGGAGTGGGGGGTAGCACTACATGTGCTTTCTTCAGGAGAGAACATTACAGATTTTTGTAATGACTCGATCAGTCGTTTTGAGCCCCCGCGCGTCATTCAGCAGATTGAAGCCATGAACAGCTTCATCTCAAGTATATTGACTTGTGTGTATGGTCAGAATTAAAATTCAGGAAGTTTGGAGTCAAATCTAAATGGAAATTCTCATTTTGAAAGCTTAAAGTTGAAGAAATGAACTAGGATTATAATTTTGATTAAATGACTTTCGGAATTGGAATCTGAAAGTTCCAGCATGCTCGTACGATGATTTTCATCTTGGGCGTATGTCCGGATTTGTTTTTGATAACCCATGAGCATTTTAGCGTATATGGTGGAAGTTAGTATTTCAGAAGAATTTCATAAATTTGGGTTGGAAGGCATTTTAGAGTTATAGATGTCTGTTTGGGATTTCGAGTCTGGGATCGGATCTCCGGAGGTCATTTTGAAGTCATTTGGCTAAATATAGGAATTTGAAGGTTTATGAGAAAATTCGACCGGAAGTGAAAATTTTGATATCGGGGTCGGAACGATTCCGAAAGTTGGTGCAAGTCCGTAATGTCGAATGTGACTAGTGTGCAAACTTTGAGTCAATTCGGATCGATCTTGGTAGAAAATGGGACAATTAATCTCTTTAAGGAAAGCTTAAGTTGGAAAAGTCAACCCAACGTTGACTTATGAGTTAGAGGGCTCAGAACTGAATTCCGATGCTTCGGTTAGTTTCGGGGGATGATTTAAGACTTAGGAGCGCAATCGGAAGTAATTTTGGAGATCCAGTGAAGAAGTTAGTATATTTTGGCGAAGTTGGAATTTTGGCGGAATCCGATCGATAGGTGATATTTTGATCCGAGAGTCAGAATGGAATTCCGACAGTTGAAGTAGCTTTGTTAGGTGATTTTGGATATGTCTGCAAATTTTCAGGTCATTCGGACATCGTTTGGTTGGGTTTTTGATCGAATGTGAATTTTGAAAGTTTAACTTTAAGTTTGAATCGAATTCTAGGATTTTGGTGCTTTTTGATGTTTAAGGTAGCGTTTATATGATCCGAGCAAGTCTGAATGAAGTATTAGGTTGAGTTTGTGTTTTTGGTTGAGGTCCCGAGGGCCTTGGGGTGATTTCGGATGCCTAACGGGCATTTTTGGTTTTGGAAAAAGCTGCTGAAATGCAGCAGATTTTCAGCGCTAGTAGGCTATTTTGGGAGCTCATATCTTGTAGTCTATAAGGAATCACAAAAAGTGCAAAACATGAAAGTTGTAGACCTTCATGTCTAGTTTCCATAAAGCTAAAGAACTCGAAATATGGACATCTGTACTAGATGTTATGATCGATGGAAAATGACTGCTGAAGCAATATGATGTACAACTTGTATAGCGCAGGTGCAAGGTACAACTCGACGAAGCACGGACATATTCTTTATTACTCGAAATTCGTTTATTTCTTTCATTTATTTCATTTGGTTTGGATGATTTTGGAGAGCTTCAAGAGGAGATTTTCATCATTGATGTGAAGGTAAGTTATCCCCACCTATTTTGAGTTAAATACATCAATTATGTATGAAATTGGGCATGAAAATTGTAGAAAAATTGAGGATTTAGGCCTAGGGATTTGAAAATAATATTTGGTGATTTGAGGGATCAAATAAACTCCGATTTTGATGAACTTTATATGTACGGACTCGTAGCGAGACGAAGATTCTGATAATATGAGTTTCATATTTTTTCGAGAAGCGGTCCCGGGGCTCGGGTTTTGGCAACTTCATGTTTTTGAGTGCTTTTCGAGTCCTTTTGATTGGGTTATAATTCATTAGCCTATTTTGATGTATTCTTATTGGTTTTGATCAGATTTGGCACCCAAGGAGGTCGATTTGCGAGGAAAGCGAAAGGCGAGCTAGGACTTTTGGCCGGTTCGAGGTGAGTGATGGTAGTAAATGATGTACTGAGGGTTTGAAACCCCGTACTTGCACTATACAGTGCTATGCTGAGATGAAACACGCGTCGTGTGGCGAGCGTGGTGGTATTGTGATTGGGGATTTGGACTTGGTCCTTCCCAATTGATAGTATATTGTTTATCATGATTGAGATTTGAGCTTATAACTGTGTAGTTGGGCTAGTAGCCATGTTTGGGGCCTTGTGCCGATCTGTAGAATATTAGGGAAGCCTGTAGAGTTAGATGACCCATATATCATGCGGGATACATACACTCAGCCATAATTATAGCTGTATAGCATATAATGAGCCAGTACTAGATGTGTACTTTGAGAGTGACTACCTATGGTGGGATTCCCTATTCTAGCTGAGTGGGCCTGAGAGGCCAAGTCTATATTGACTGAGTTAGGGTCGAGAACCCACTATGAGATATTATATATATCTATATTGGATCGGACTGCACGCCGCAGTAATATATATGTGGATCGGACTACACGCCGCAGTAATATATATGTGGATCGGACTGCACGCCACAGTAACATACATGTGGACCGGACTGCACGCCGCAGTATTATTGCGCTTGGGCTGTAGGAGCCCCCTCGGAGTCTGCACACATTCCCGATGAGCGCTATTATATATTGTTGATCAAGCTGCACATCGATTGTTCCCTTGCCGGAATATTATTGAGATATCATTGTTCCCTTGACGGGATGTTTGTTTGATATTATTGTTCCCTTATCGAGATTCTTTCTGATTATTGTTGGTTTGTAAATGGGAGCGGATGGTACGCCTACTACAAGATATGATGAAATAGGACCGGGTGGTATGACTACCAGAAGATATGATAAAATGGGAGCGAGTGGTACGCCTACCACCAGATATAATGAAATGAGAGCGGGTGCTACGCCTACCATAAGATAAGATTAAATAGGACCGGGTGGTACGCCTACCACAAGATAAATAAAATGGGAGCGGTTGGTACGCCTACCACGAGATACAGGAAATGAAATCGGGTTGCACGCCTGCAAGAAGATGTGAAAAGAAGTGAAATCTGCCTTTTTTTTTCCTTATTCTTGTTCGTGATTGGATTTGGTTCCTATATAGTCCTCTTGATATCTCCTTTTTACCTGTTATTCTCTGAAGCATGTTTCCCCCTCCCCATTTTTACTTGCTTATTCCGTATTTCTTTTTTGCTGAATATATATTTGAACTCTACAAGTTTATTTGGTAGTTTGGTCCTAGCCTCATCAATACTTAACCGAGGTTAGGCTAGGCATTTCCCAGCACATGTGGTCGATTGTGCTGATACTACACACTGCACTGTGTGCATATCCCGGAGCAGCTTGTGGACCATAGCTTGAAGGCTTAGTTCAGTCCACCCGGAGACCCAAGGTAGACCTGCAGGCGTCCGCAGGCATTGGCTTCTCCCTCTATCCCTTATTCCCTGTTCGTTCCTTGGTTTCAGAAACAACAGGTCATTTAATTTTCGACTTTGTATTTAGCAGTCTTAGACCGTCGGTGACACTGTGACATCGGGTTTTGGGTGGTTAAGGATTAAGTATTTGTAATAAATACAGTTTCATATATTTTATTGTTGTCTTCCGCTTAAGTTTGATTTTTCGCTGTTATTATGTTATTTCCTTATATCTATTAAAAAGAAATAATTGGTTAATGAAGTAAGTGGTTATAAGATTGGTTTGCCTATCTCACATTAGTAGGCGCCATCACAATTTCCGGGAGTGGAAATTCCGGGTCGTGACATAAAGAAATTAATAGACACTTTGACTCTTGACGCTTTTGAAAGGTAATTTGTTTGCTTATAAATAGGGTTCTTTTGTATTAAAAGAATCAAGTAAGAAAGTTTAAAAATTTCTCTCCCGATTTAAGAAAAATGCCTTCTCCTACAGCCTTCTTAAGCTTTACTCTAATTTTTCTAGCAATGGTTTCTAAAAATGCCATAAATTAAATGAGAAGGAAAATCATATGCAGTACAATGGTTTCTAAAAATGGCACAAATTAATTGAGAAGGAAAATCACATGCAGTGCTACTCAAATTGGCATGTGACCTTGTGATCCAAGCTTGTATAATAAGCAATTAACAAGTAGCGTGGCTAGTTCATTAATTGAATAATGTACGAAGCTCAATTACCATTAAAAGTATATAACAAATAATGCTAATTTAGTACTCCCTTTAATTGATCCACTATAATTGATTTTGGTCTCTTTTCTCTTTCATCCATAATATTTAATTTTTTCTTATGTCAAAAAAGGAATTAACTTCTCTTTTCAATGCCCCATTGAAATAAAGAGTCTCGAACAAACATAAAAAAAAAAAAAAAATCCTATAGTTTCTTTTAATCAAATGGACAATGCTAGTTTAATAGACAATTTTAATAGCCAGATGTATAGTATAGATGCTTTGGATTGAGTTCATATTTAATTCTAACATGCATCATGCAGAAAAAATGGATCTCAATTTAAGTCAACCCATTATTCAAAAAGGTGCTCCCTCTATTTATTAAAGTGATTTTCAAGCGTTTAACATACTCATTAAGAAAGTTACTTAATAATACTAATTAAATAGGTTATTTTACTAAAATATCTTTTGATCTATGTATGGGAAAATGTAAAAGAAAATTTGAAAAACTTCTAATAAAGTTGTTTAAAATTTATTAGAAAATGGTAATTTTGAAAGAAAATTAATACCTTCTTGATTTCGTCAAATAATTCTTATTTAGACCAACTTAAAAAGGTTAGAGAAATCATTAAAAAGAAAAAATAAAGAAGCACATTTCCATAATAGAGTACTTTATTGGCCAAATGTCTCCTTCCAAATCTTAAATGCATGTTCGTTTTTCCGAAAGAATTGTGATTTTAAACTATAGAATGCATTAAAAATAAGCTATGCCATCGGGAGCATGACTTGAACGAAAATTAAGTTCAGAAATAATATTTAAAAAAAAAACAACTATAGTACATGCTTGAGTTGTTTTTTTTTTTTTAAATATTATTTCTGAACTTAATTTTCGTTCAAGTCATGCTCCCGATGGCATAGCTTATTTTTAATGCAACCCCCACTTCCAACCGAGAGGTTGTGAGTTCGAGTCTCCCCAAGAGCAAGGTGGGAAGTTCTTGGAGGGAAGGATGCCGGGGTCTATTTGGAAACAGCCTCTCTACCCTAGGGTAGGGGTAAGGTCTGCGTACACACTACACTCCTCAGACCCCACTAAGTGGGATTATACTGGGTTGTTGTTGTTGTTGTATAGTACATGCTTGAGAGGTAGTTTACTTATCAAGAGGCCTATAAATTACAAACTTTTAATAGCAATGAGATACTCGTACAAAAACGTCATAAAGCTGAAATATTAATCCTACCATGGCGATATTTAAGCTTAATTTCGTTATCACCATTCTTATCATTGCAGTCACTAGTTAGTATCTATCTCTATATTTCTCTACATTATACTTCTACATTATGTATTTTGTTAATATGTATATAGGTATATAGATGATTTTTTGCACATATTTCATATGAATCCATAATGTGCATGCATTTGTTTCATTATATGATGTTTAAATGTGAATTTTCCATTTTACGGTGATAATTGTATGATATTGATATTTATTATAGTGAAATATTTTAGTGAATATTCCCTTTGTTGTAAAGTTGTTTCATTATCGTTATTTTTATCATGACAATCACTAGTTAGTATCCATCTTTATTTATCTATATATTACACTTATAATTATTTTGTGTTTGTTAATATGTATATAGATACATATATGACTTTGTGCATATTTCATATGAATCCATTAATGTATACCCATATGTTCCATTATATGATGTTTAGATGTGGAGTTTCCCTATTATGTCGATGGTTATTTAATTTTAATAATATGATATTGGTGGAATTTTTCAGTCAATGTATCGGGATTTTCAAATAATCAAGTCGTAGCAACACCTGATGCTGACCATGTTCTTTCAAAATTTGCGAAGAGATTGCTCCCACAACTAAATACATGTTTTAGACCTTGTACTTCGAACAATGATTGCAGTGATTGTTGGGTTTGTTGTACTTGTAAGTACGCGGTGGTAGGTGGCTACATGTGTGATTTGAGGTAGTGTCGAGTGGCAAAGCTCTCCTATTATATGTATTAGTGTGTTATTGTCATTTTAACGTTTTTATTTATCTTTTCCTCGTTTATTTGTCTTTGTGCTTTGTAAAAGTAATAAAAGAAGTCATGAATGACTTTCTATATCGATACAATAGTCGATAAATGTATCTTTTGTACGTTGTAAAAGTAATACAAAATGTTTATCGCATAACCTACGTAAGGTTCTTCTTCTTGTTTATTTGTCCTATTCCTTTACCTTCCAAATTGCTATAACTTAGTGTTTCCTTTATTATTTTGTTATGGGATTTTTTTGTTTTGTTTTTATTTGTTGGGTTCTTGTGCTCTTGAGAAATCACTCCACAAGTTTAAAAAGTACATTATTTATATGCACAAAGAAGTGAATTTTTAAGTACTAATAAGTAAATTTACTATACAATACATAAGGTTCGGTGAACAAATGTGAAATTATTTCTAACTTTTTAGATAAGCAATTAAAAGTTAAAATGGAAGTAAGTAGAGGCAGGGGCGGATGTACATGGCACCAAGCGGTATCACCCGACACCGCTTCACTAAAATCTTTTTCTAAATTATATGTGTGGAAAATGATATAAGGACAAAATAACAATTAAATAAATTCGGATGACACTGGTTGCTGCACAAAGTATATTTGGCTCAGCGGTCTAGCAGTGGCTTTATGTCGTGTGAAAAAGCTCCCAAGTTCAAATCCTCTTGCTAGTATTTTATTTTTTATTGTCCTCATAACTAATAATCAATTTAAGAACACTAACCAGCCAACAAAATGCAGCGAAATTCCAAGAAAAATGTTTAAACATGAATATTTTGCAAACTACTTTCATCTTCTTCCTTCCTTTATATATATTTTTTTTGAAAAAAGAACCTTAAGAACGATAAACCTAGAGAAGACAATTCAAAGAAATTCTAAGACTAAGAAATATGAGTAGCACTTTATAAGTTTATATAATTTTATGAGTTTAAATATTTAATCGACATTCTACTAAATTTGTAATTCAATAAAAATTAATAAAATATTCTCCTATATACTATTTCAAATTTTTATAAGAAAGTTTAAGCTGTCAAAGTTTACTTAATTTGAAAGAGATTTCCATAAATCAGAATAATATCGTCCTGTTGAAAGACTAACTGAAAGAACTGAGTTAGATTTCCTAATGTTTTATCTGAGTAAATGTTACCAATATGAATATATCATCCAAACAACTATCATGCAATAAGAAAATGGTATATTCAACTAAACGAAAAATGCGATTATCGTGAAAAGATTTCAAGAAAAAGAAAGCTCGTCGAAGATAATTGTATTAATACATTTAAATGTGATTTATTAAGATAATCTTGTTATAGTAATTTGTTCATCAGTTTATTTCTTAAAATATTGACACCGGTTATTAAATATTCTGCGTACGCCCCTGAGTAGAGGGGTAGAGTATCCAGCTGAAGACTACTATTCTCGTCGAAAATCTGTTATGTCACATTTGGATTCTTCATTGCAAGAGAACCAACTTATATATTTATATATTTTTTGTTCCAAGAGGCAAGAGAGTACCGTCTTATTAGTTCGATAAAAATATTGTAAACGGGCGAATGTTCAAGTCCTTTAGAGGGAGAACCTCTAACTTCTCGCTACAACCTTAACTATGAACAATCTAAAAACTACTAACTTCATTCCTCCTAAGCCTCCCGGCATTGATCAAATGCAATGCTGAACAACACCTACGCCTTCAAACGAAAGTTTCAAGGACAGATTAATTGATGGGATTCAAGATGGGGAGAACCACATGGTCATTGATTCACATAACCAGTCTTATGTACCACCTTCCAATGGTCTTGCAAATACAATACCCTACTAAAATGATGATTATCTGATTTATCTACCTCCAGAAGACCTACATCGCATTTACTAATCTCCATGGAAATTCTCTACGATCATAAAACTACAAGGAATGCGAATCCAACACCAATTACTCAAAAAGAAAACTCAAGATCTGTGGAAACTAAAAGAAAACTTTCCACTTATAGACCTAGGATCTAATTATTTTATGACAAAGTTTAGCAATGAAGATATCATGCTAAAAGCATTTCATCAAGTTCCTTGGTTCATCTTAGAACATTTCCTATCAGTCCAAAAATGGTTACCAAACTTTATTGCCTCAAAAGCCAAGATCTCATTAGCTGCTATTTGGATACTTTTACCACAATTGCCAACTGAATTTTATGATGCTCAAATCCTCACAAAAGTTGGAAACAAGATTAGTAAACTTTTAAAAGTTGATGCATGCACCTCTTCTACCATAAGGGGTCGCTATGCTAGATTATGTATTGAAGTTCCACTTGAGGTTCCGGTCACACCATTCGTTTACATTGGACCACACAAACAAGAAATTCATTATGAATGTGTCAACTTCCTATGCAAGAACTGTGGTAGACTAGGGCATTCAATGGCCTCATGCAATTACATGATACAAACAAGCAAACCTTCCACTCCAAAAGAAGACAATGCCATTAGCAAATCTAAGGCTTTAGACACTCCAAGTCATGACATGCAAAAAGGATCTCCTCTGCCTAAAGAAGATGTCTGGCACACTGTTTCTTTTCCCAAGAAGATGAAGACTATGTACAACAGAGATACTCCAGGGAATTGAACCTGTAGTCGTTCATAATCAGCCCCTGACATAGCCCTCCTTATTTCGCCACGTGTGCAATCAATAACAACATAGCAACACCGCCTTATTTCGCCACACGTGCATCACAATATTCCCACCTTATTTCGCCACATGCGCAACCCACATATAAATATATAACATATCCCGCCTTATTACGCCGCATGTGCAAGGACATAAATAGGAACAACAACATAGCAAAGACCTCGTGTAAATCCCCAACAACAACCGCACGGCAGAGACCTCGTGCATCATGGTACCAACAGCCACACAGTAACAATAGCATCCCAGCAAGGGAAAATCTATAGCAGAAATAATACCGTCCCGGAAAGGGATTCAACAATAACTAATAAAGTCGCGGAACACCAAGGAAAAATACAATAACCTCAATGACAATCGAGGCGTAACAAGCACATAACAACTACACTAATACCTCAACAGTTGGACATATAATATAATTGCACAAGGTTACAGGTAAACTTACAATCAAGGAGTATTCAACAGTAAGGAAGTTAACATGAATCAAATAATTACCATTTCAGAAATATCAATTAATTATGAGATATCTATCTTTCTTCCAATTAAAACCGATTAAAAATATAAGATATAACATTTATGAATTTCCAATTAAAGGCGAGTAGTTAGGGTGTGCATTATGAATATAGAAGGGTACTTGTCTTAAGTTTAAACATGTAAAAACCCACTTAACTGCAGAAATAAATCAAGAAGAGCAACAAATATCAAACAAGACATGTAGAGGTGAAACTAATAACAGGGGACTTAATCGTATCAATATTATCTTCCTACTCGGTGAATTTCACAAGTCTAAGAACCTAAAAGGGACAATTTACCACAATTAAATCCGAGCACGCACTCGTCACCTCGCGTACACGGACTACAATCAACAGAGAAGACTCAAATCCTAAGGGGAGGTCCCCCACACAAGGTTAGGCAAGATACTTACCTCAATCCGGCCAATCAATACTCAATTTAGCTTTTTCTTCACCAACGCATCAATGGTTTGCTCAATCTAGCCAAAAATAACTTGAATACATCAAACAATGCAAGAGAAAACAATCTCAATTGACAAAACTATGATTCTTACACAATTTGCAAAAAGTCAACTCCTCGGGCCCGCACCTTGGAACCCAATAAAAATTACAAAAATTGAACACCCATTCCGCTACGAGTTCACCCATACAAAAATTATCTACTTCCGATACCATTTGGTCATTCAAATCATCATTTTACATTTTTGAAAGATTTCATAATTTTTCCCAAATTTTCTTTTGGATTCTCATGAATTTGATACTTAATCTAAGATATAATCATCAATTATAGTTGGAAATGGATTAGAGACACTTACCCAATGATTTGGAGAAGTTTGGATCTTTGAAAAATCGCCTATGGAGGTTTAAGGTTTGAGAAAATTCAAAAAATGGGTGAAAATCCCGTCAAAAACCTCACTTAACAGGCCTCAGATGTCGTATTTGCGACCCAGGGTTCGCAATTGCGAACCCTTAAATATTGCGAACAAAAAAAGGCTGGCAAAGGTCGCATTTGCGAACTGAGAATCGCAAATGCGATGAAATGTTCGCATTTGCGAACATAGCAGAAACCAGCAATTTTTCCTGACACGAAAATGACCATAACTTCCTCATACGATGTCCAAATTCGATGATTCTTTTTCCTATGGATCTAAAATTTTGATACGGATCTAATGGTTCAAAAAAAAAACTAAATTTGGATAACATTTGCTTAATATGATATCATTTTTGCTTGAAGAAACGACGACAAGGTATCCAAAACAAGCGCAACATAGCCTAAACCTATCCGAAACTCACCCGAGACTCTCAGGAACCCGTCTAATCACACACACAAGTCATATAACCTAACACGGACTCGCTCAAAGCTTCAAATCATATAACACAATATCAAAACGACAAATTGAATCAAAATCAAGCTTATGAACTTCTAAATTTTCAAATAATGAACCTCATGCCGAAACCTTATCATTTCAACTCGGAATGATGCCATATTTTGCAAACAAGTTCAAAATGACATAACGGAGCTACAGAAACTTCCGGAATTAAATTACAACCCTCGGAATCAAAATCTCACTATCGAACTAGAAACGTCAAAAATTCAAACTTCGGCATTTCAAGCCTAAATAAGCTACGAACCCCCAAAATTCATTCCAAACACGCTCCCAACCCCGAAATCACCTAACGGAGCTAACGGAACCATCAGATTTCCATTCCGAGATCGTTACACGGACCATCTTTCAATACTTAAGCTCCCATCTAGGGACTAAGTGTCCCAAAATACTCTGAATCCTAACACCGAACATCCCGGCAAACCAAAATAGCAGAAATAAACTTATGGGAAGCAGTTAACGGGGGATCGGGGCGTAAATTCTAAAAACAACCGGTCGGGTGGTTACATCCTCCCACACTTAAACATTCGTTCGTCCTCGAACGAGCATAAAGAACAAACCTGAAGTCTTTAACCACTGAATGCGCACTTCCAACGTACACCCGCGGGTGATCTCACGTCACCCCAATCTACTCAAGCCTGATGACACCATCTCGACTGAAATTTAACTTTTCTAGCAATACCATTAAGCCTTCAAACCAGATTCATCATCCTTCATCCATTTCCCAAAGACTTCCAAGTCCATACCCGGTACGGGTCTCACCTAGCTAATTCAACACAAGCCAACACACACAGGGTACATCCACGCAACATGACACACCACATATAGTCCCGCAATAACATCTCTAATAGCAATAAAATGCCTAAGATCAAATCTGTATAGGTCATAAGCCTTATATTCAATAGTAACTCTTTTCAGTCACCCATACCACTGGTGACGATACAATAACCACGAGAATCACATGGCAAAACACCCGATTAACCAAATCTCAGCCCATACCAATGAGTACACCCCACAAACTGAAACTCAAGAAGCATAGAATGAAAATGAATGAATATGAGAAACGAAACACATAAGAGAACTAATAAACAGTTAAACTAGAACAAAATTCTTCTAAAACACAATTCTATAAGACATCTAACTAGAAGGAATAAAAACATATAATGGTATCACAAAATCTTATACTGGTATAACTTTCACCACGGTACACAGCCCGGTCTCAACATATCAAATCATGTGAAATCACAAGGGTCTCGCCCTCAATATTGGATCACAAGTAGGGTACACATCAACCCATCTAGAAACTCTTACTAGATCATTTCCATCTACGATTTACACATAGATTAGCCCCCACACTGGTGGAGCATAAAAATCAGAGCTCGTAGCCAAGAATGCTTGAAAATCACATCAAGTCTACCAGAATCAGACAATTCGAAAAAAATACAACTAGCCCAATAACTCTCAACAACGGCTAGAACAGATGATAGACACAGCTATCACTAACTAAATCTTCCAACGGGATAACCACATAGACAGAGTGAAAATCATGAAGCACTCCCATAAATAAAACAACAAATAAGGAACTCATCCTAATAAGTAGAATTGTGACGAGCTACAGATAGTGCCTTTCTATAACAACCAAATTCGTACCTGGGTGACATTAGCTGGCGCACCAGCCTCAAGCCCACTATATGAAACACATCAACGAGCTGGGCCTCCCCATTTTGGGTGCCCTCTCCCTATCTGAATACCTTGTTGCATCACATCAGTCCGAAGTTTGGGACAATCTCTCACCATGTGGCTAGTATCTCCACACTCAAAGCATACTCTCTGCTGATGAGGCGGTGGGAACTGTGCGGTACGGGTCCTTCAAGACCCATGAACACCTGAGTCACCATGCGAAGCCTGAAGCGCGAACTGAACTGGCTGACCCGCAAAACCTCTACCATGACGTACCGTACCTCCATAATAAAGACCGGTATATCTCACCGACCTTTGAGGCCTCCTCATCTCCTCCAACTCTCCCTCCTAATCTCGTCTACTCTCTCTCTCATGACTCTGCATTCCCTCTCTCTCTCTCTAGCATACATAGTCTCTATCCTCCTGGCAATGTTCACCACTTGCTGATATGGAATGTCCATTTCCAACTCACAAGCCATGCTGGACCTAATGCTAGGAATAAGCCCCTCGATGAACCGGCGAACCTTCTCGCGAACGTTGGAAACCAAGGCTGAGGCATGTCTAGCCAAACTGGTGTAACGGACAGCATACTCCGAAACGGTCATGGCACCCTGGCGCAAATGCTCAAACTCCGCGCGCCATTATCTCTGAGGCTCTAAGGGACAAACTCTCTCATAAACATATCTCAAAACTGAATCCAGGTCAATGAAGTTGCCTCGTCTGGACTTTGTAACTCATAGGTGCGCCACCAATCATAGGCGGCCCCTCGAAGCTGGAAAGTAGTGAATGAAACCCTGCTAGATCCCGAGATACCTATAGTACAAAGAATACGGTAACACTAATCATGGAACCCCAATGTATCGTCTGATGCTAATCCACTGAATACCGGAGGGCCATACTTCTTGAACCTTTCTAGTCTCACCTGCTCCTGCTCGAAAACCGCTACCATGCCCTCGGGCTGAACTGGTGCCACATGCGGCGCAGGAATAATCTAGGGAACATGCTCAACATGCACTCGCTGCTCAGGAGTGCGGGCGGTGGGAGTCTGTGCTCTTACCCCGGTCTGGGGTGTTGTTGCAACAAGGGGAAGTATCCGGCCTGAGCCAAAGCGGTGTACATACTCATGAATTATGCCAAAGTCTCCTGAACAGCTGGGGTAGTAGTAACAGTAGGCGTGTCGGGTGTCCTGGACTCTAGCTGGATCTGCTGGTGGTGTATCTGCGGTAGCTCGCGTAGGTGCCCTCACTGCAACACGTGCGCGTCCTCGAACTCTACCTCGACCCCGACCTCCGGCGGTAGCAGCAGGGGCGCGGGTGCCTGATCACCTCGGATAATACGTGTCCTCACCATCTGTGAGAGAGTAGAAGACAGTGGTTTAGGATTGCTGATGTCAAAATCTCGCACGACAGAGAAATCAAATAAAGTGAAATTTTCCTAACAGTTACATAGCCTCTCGCAGAAAAGTACAGACGTCTCCGTACCGATCCACGAGACACTAATAAACCGGCTTGTGATCTGTGAATCCAATGAACCTAGAGCTCTGATACCAACTTGTCACGACCCTAGTTTACCCTCCATGAACATGTCGTGATGGCACCTAGTCCCTACGACTTGGTAAGCCTAACAACGCGGAAGATAACCAAAATTTACCGAAGCAAGCAAAACAAACTAAATTAGAAAAATAAAATGGTGCTTAAGGTGTCGCTTGGCACGTAGCATAACAAACTCAAAACTGACGACAATTCCCAAAACCCGGAAACTCACACATCACAAGCTAAGAGGATATATAAGAGGCTCTAACTCAGGAATATCTATATAAGAAGAAATAATGAAACACTACACGTTTTACAGAAAACTAGAAAAGGGACTCCTCGGTCTGCGGACGTAGTAGATATACCTTGAAGTCTCTACCGGTATGCCTCCTTCCAAGGCTGACAAAACTGAACGAAAGTATCTGTATCTGCACAACAAAAATGTGCAGAAGAGAAGTATTAGCATACCACGGCGGTGCCCAGTAAGTATCAAGACTAACCTCGATGGGGTAGTGACGAGGAACAGTCATGACACCTACCGGTCAATAAACAATATAACAGAAGAGATAGAGATGCTATGTAAATATGTAATGACTGTCCGGATAAATAAGAACACAACAATTTGCAACAAGGATAACGGACAATAAGAAAAATCAAGACCAAACAAATCTCTAAGTCGCTATTTTGAAATGATCCTTACATAAAGCCTTTACAACATTTTCCTCAATCCTACCACAACTCTCAAATTAGCCACAACTCATGGAAATACCCAGAATATGAAATCTAACACTTGGCATCTCGTACCCCATCAATAACACGACAATGCTGGCAACTATCTAGTCAACTAGAGTCACTTTCACATATATAATGGATAAACAACGTCATATCTCTACCCTTAGTCAAATTAGAAGGGATTCATCTCAAATAGAAGGGTCCAGCTACGTGTATGCTTGTGCAAGTATATCTAACAAGAATCCTGCCAACTAGTAAGTATAAGAAATGGGAACAATTAGCACCCGGCTCATTCACCCCGAATATAAATAATAAAACTATCAGTCATATCACATTGAGTTTATAGGGAACTTCCGGGAATCGAACCCATAGCCCAGCATACCAATAACAGAGGATCTCCCGGGAATTGAACCCGTAGTCCTTCATAATAACAACAGAGGAACTCTCGGGAATTGAACCCGTAGTCCTTCGTAATAACAACAGAGATACTCCCGGGAATTGAACCCGTAGACCTTCATAATCAGCCCCTGACATAGCCCTCCTTATTTCGCCACGTGTGCAATCAATAACAACATAGCAACACCGCCTTATTTCGCCACACGTGCATCACAATATTCCCACCTTATTTTGCCACATGCGCAACCCACATATAAATATATAACATATCCCGCCTTATTACGCCGCATGTGCAAGGACATAAATAGGAACAACAACACAGAAAAGACCTCGTGTAAATCCCCAACGATAACCGCATGGCAGAGACCTCGTGCATCATGGTACCAACAGCCACACAGTAACAATAGCATCCCAACAAGGAAAAATCTATAGTAGAAATAATACTGTCCCGGCAAGGGATTCAACAATAACTAATAAAGTCGCGAAACACCAAGGAAAAATACAATAACCTCAATGACAATCGAGGCTTAACAAACACATAACAACTACATTAATACCTCAACTACAGGTAAACATACAATCAAGGAGTATTCAACAGTAAGGAAGTTAACATGAATCAAATAATTACCATTTAAGAAATATCAATTAATTATGAGATATCTATCTTTCTTCCAATTAAAACCGATTAATTATATGAGATATAACATTTATGAATTTCCAATTAAAGGCAGTTAGGGTGGGCATTATGAATATAGAAGGGTACTTGTCTTAAGTTTAAACACGTAAAAGCCCACTTAACAGCAGAAATAAATCAAGAAGAGCAACAAATATCAATCAAGACGTGTAGAGGTAAAACTAATAACAGGGGACTTAATCATATCAATATTATCTTCCTACTCGGTGAATTTCACAAGTCTAAGAACCTAAAGGGGAAAATTTACCACAATTAAATCCGAGCACGCACTCGTCACCTCGCGTACACGGACTACAATCAACAGAGAAGACTCAAATCCTAAGAGGAGGTCCCCCACACAAGGTTAGGCAAGATACTTACCTCAATCCGGCCAATTCAATACTCAATTTAGCTTTTCCTTTACCAACTCATCAATGGTTGGCTCAATCTAGCCAATAATAACTTGAATACATCAAACAATGCAAGAGAAAATAATTTCAATTGACAAAACTATGACTCTTACACAATTTACAAAAAGTCAACTCCTTCGGGCCCGCACCTCGGAACCCAATAAAAATTACAAAAATTGAACACCCATTTCGCTACGAGTTCAACCATACAAAAATTATCTAATTCCGATACCATTTGGTCATTCAAATCATCATTTTACATTTTTGAAAGATTTCATAATTTTTCCCAAATTTTCTTTTGGATTATCATGAATTTGATGCTAAATCTAAGATATAATCACAAAATATAGTTGGAAAAGGATTAGAGACACTTACCCAATGATTTGGAGAAGTTTGGATCTTTGGAAAATCACCTATGGAGGTTTAAGGTTTGAGAAAATTGAAAAATGGGTGAAAATCCCGTCAAAAACTTCACTTAACAGGCCTGAGTTGTCGCATTTGCGACCCAGGATTCGCAATTGCGAACCCTTAGATATTGCGAACAAAAAAGGCTGGTAGAGGTCACATTTGCGATAAAAATTTCGCATTTGCGAACTCGGCATCGCAAATGCGATGAAAAGTTCGCATTTGCGAACATAGCAGAAACCATCAATTTTTCCTGACACGAAAATAACCATAACTTCCTCATACGATGTCCAAACTCGATGATTCTTTTTCCTATGGCTCTAAAAGTTTGATGCGGACCTAATGGTTCAAACAAAACTTAATTCGGGTATCATTTTCTTAATATGATATCATTTTTGCTTGAAGAAACGATGACAAGGTATCCAAAACAAGCGCAACATAGCCTAAACCTATCTGAAACTCACCCGAGACTCCCGGGACCCCGTCTAATTACACACAAGTTATATAACCTAACACGGACTCGCTCAAAGCTTCAAATCATATAACACAATAACGAAACGACAAATTGAATCAAAATCAAGCTTGTGAACTTCCAAATCTTCAAATAATGAACCTCATGCCGAAACCTTATCATTTCAACTCGGAATGACGCCAAATTTTGCAGACAAGTCTAAAATAACATAACGGAGCTACAGAAACTTCCGGAATTAAATTACAACCCTCGGAATCAAAATCTCACTATCGAACTAGAAACGTCAAAAATTCAAACTTCGGCATTTCAAGCCTAAATAAGCTACGAACCCCCAAAATTCATTCCAAACATGCTCCCAACCCCGAAATCACCTAATGGAGCTAACGGAACCATCAAATTTCCATTCTGAGATTGTTTTCACATTGTTCCAAACACGGACCATCTTTCAACTCTTAAGCTGCCATCTAGGGACAAAGTGTCCCAAAACACTCTGAATCCTAACACCGAACATCCCGACAAACCAAAATAGCAGAAATGAACTTATGGGAAGCAGTTAATGGGGGATCGGGGCGTAAATTCTAAAAACGTCCGGTCGGGTGATTACAGACTCCTACTGCTTTTTTACTTACGAATAATACTAATCAAAATGTTAATACAATTGACACAAACAGCTCCTATGGTACATTGGACAATCTGCCTACTACCACCAATGAATCCACAGGGAGCCTAGGAAATGACGACAAATCCTGCATGGAAATTGACGTGGCTATTAATGAGTCAGTAAACGTCCACTCGCAGAGCTCAAAATCACCCAATTAAATCACATGCAAAGCCATAATTACTTCTCTACTAATAATGATGCCCTAAACCATCTTAAATCGATGCGTATGTCACACACAACCACCTCTAATTTATCTAATATAATACACCCCACCACTAATGCTATATTACCTAGCTACATGGGCAATAATACACCATCTTCAATACCCAACCACGTGGCTAAAGAACTTCCCTCAATCCCAAATGGCCAATGAACAATACCACTTTTCCCTAACAAAATCTAAGCAAAATCTCTCTGACACTACTGCCTCACGTGACCTAGCAGATATCAATATAGATATCAACACTGCTTGTCCATCTATTTTGACTACTCACAACAAAAACCTAGACCTCTACTCTCATAACACTCATATAAACCCTACCCTTCCTCTTGACAATGCCAAGGATCTCAATCACTCAAAGAAGACGTTATCGTCTAGTGCAAATACTACGACACCAAAGAGCCCTAAACATGTCCAACCCACCTCTTCCTCAAAATCAAGCATCAAGCAACCAGATCTTCTTCACACAACCACTACTACCACAGGATCATCAACCCCTTTCGTTGGTGGAGCAAGCCCTCGTGGGCCATGCAATAACATTCAGCATGATTCTCAATGGTCAAGAAACAATCATAGTTCTACAAAACTCCTATTTTCTTGCTCAGCTAGTTTCAGAGGGAATGAATATGGCCATGAACAATTATTTCAACCATGTTTGGATGAATAACATCCTCCACCCACTAGCCCCCTCTCTAAACCTCAGTAAAGCCTAAACCATGAGGAATCAATGGAGTCTCCGACCACACTTCATTCATATCCAGTCCTAGTAGATCTCCCATTCTTCCCTCCAGGGGAGATCAAAAACATGAACCACATATTCATCCCCTAGACGATTCCATTCGAAACAGTAGCTCCATAAAACAACCAACAACAGCCCCATGCACCACCCTCAAAACATGAACAACCCTCACCCCTACATCCCCCTCTTGCACAACCCCAGATCCCTCCAATAACCCTCAGGTTTAGCCCCCTCTCAATGTACTAGAACTAGAAAATTTAGATGTGGAGGAGAAGGAAGAAGTAAACCTACTAGGATCTGGTCCATTCCTGGAGTTTTCAAGAATCAATGAAGTAAAATTCTACCTATTCAAGGATCAAAGAGAAAAAAGGTATGTTCTAAGCTGCCCAACAGCACTACACAAATTCTCAATGGATGTGAGACCCCTCAGGACCCAACGGTGGGGAGTCATTCCATGATCCTAGTTCCTTCATTGAGGAGGAACCTAGTTCCTCAAGCTCAGAGGGAAAATCGGACACCAACAAACTATGCAAATATGTATAGGCCTACCAATGTGATAATTTGGAACATTTGGGTTGGCAACAATGAGAACTTTAGGGTCAACTTTCGAGAAGTACTTGATACTCATAGACCTTGCATGGTTAATCTTCTTGAATCAAGAATGGAAAGTGACTTCCCTTCTAAGTAATTTTTAATTTTCTCAAATGATTTAGGTGCCTTGTGAGGGTCAATCAGTTGGTATAGTGCTACTTTAGGATGCAAATTTGGTCCAAGCTCATGACATTGTTAGAAACAATCAAAAAATTCATTCCATAATCGAGGTACTTCATTTAAAAATTACTTGGATCTTTTCTTCTGTTTATGCTAGTACTAAGTTGTTTAAACGGGTAGAGATATGGAATAACATAGAAAAAATCAGTCATATTGTTAATGGCCCATGGCTTCTAGGAGGGGGATTTCAATGATGTCCTTACCTCAAATGATAAGCTTGGTGGTAACACTATTATTCGTAGACATAGGAAATAGATTTGGAAAAGTATTAATCATTGTAAGCTACTAGAATTAGGATACAAGAATTGTAAAAACACATGGTCAAACCATAGGAAAAAATCTAAAGGTTTAATTATGAATTTGCAAATAAGGAGTGGATCGACCTTTACTCTAAGGCTGTGGCGATTCATCTTCCTAAACCTCATTCGACTATAATCCTCTCCTATTATAAATAAAATCTAGCTATGGAAACAGTACTGATAAATTATTTCGTTTAGAAACTATATGGTGTAGACATCCTAACTTCATTAATAAAGTTAAATAAGGTTGGTTAGGAAAATACTTGTTAATTCCTAGAATAATTTTTTCAATAAAGTTAATGAAAGAATTCTACTTTTGGGGATATCTTAAAAAAAAGAGTCAAATCCTTGCTAGACTCAATGGAATCCAGTCTTCTCCCTATTACCATAATAGTATTTCCTACAAAACCTTGAGTCCACCCTCCAGTTAGAATATAACAATATCTTACATATGGAGCATGACTTTGGAAGTTAAGATCTAGGAGTAATTGGCTAAATGATGACGACGACTAAAGTTCTTCCATATTATGGCCTCTAATCGTAAACGTCGTAATGCCATTATGTACTTCACTAATGATAAAGGATATTGGATAACGGATCCAAACAAAATTTTGGATTACTCTTTTCTTTAGAGAGGTTTCAAAGTGCACAAATTGTCTCCCATATTAAAAATTCTATCTATGGTCCTTCGAGGCTTCGACTATTAATAACTCATACTTACATTGTCTAGACAACTCCCTCACCAATATAGAAATTACTAAGGACATCTTTTCCTTCAAACCTTTTAAAGCTCCACGCCCAGATGGCATACATCCCTTTTCCTATCAAAAATATTGACACATTTTAAAAGACTCCTACACATCATACTGTCATAAAGTTTTTTCCACACAATCCCTGCCTAGTGGAATAAATGACACTTACTTATGTCTCATTCCCAAATTCCCCAATGCTAATAATCTTAAAAATTTCAGACTTATCAGATTATGCAATACTGCTTACAAGGTCATTTATAAAATCATTGCGAATAGATTAAACTCCTTTTTTTCCTCCTTATTAGTCCTATGCAATCTAGCTTCATGAAAATAGAAGAACAAGTGACAATTTCATAATCATTCAGGAAATTATGAATAGTCTTAGACGTTCAAAAAAAAAAGCTACCTTTGATATGCTCATTAAACTATATTTATAAAAATAGTTTGATAGACTAGAATGATCTTTTATCCATAAGACCCTTTATTACTTCAAATTCCCTCCTAAGATTACTAGACTCATTATGCATTATATTACTACTAGCTCAATAGGGGTGTTAGTAAACGGATCAAGAACAAAGAATTTCCAATCTTGTATGGATATCCGTCAAGGTGATCATCTCTCCCCATACATTTTCATATTGTGCATTAAAATTCTTTCAATATTTATCAATCAAAGGTTAATCTTAGGAATTTGGATCCCATCAAAATTGGTCGTAGAGGCCCTTCCTTCTCCCATATACTCTTTGCGGACAACCTAACTCTCATGGGAAAAGCAAATAAAAAAAACTAGCCTTTTCATAAAAGAATGCATGGATTATTTCTCCATGAAATCTGGACTAACCATAAACAAATCTAAGTCCATAATTGTTATCCCTCCTAATTTCCCAAAAGTTCACTTAATCTATCTATACTCATTTTTTGGCATAAAATGGACCATTGAGTTTTGTAAATATCTTGGATTCCCTATCCTTAGTAATAATTCTAAAGCCAAAGACTTCCAAGTCATCCTGGATAAATTACACATTAGGCTCTCTCACTGTAAATGTTCCTTTCTCAATATGGCTGGGCGTACAACACTAGAAAAAAGTACCCTTGGAGCAATCCCCTCTCACATAATGTAGTATACTCTCCTTTCTTCTAATACCCTTCAATCCATTGACAAAATTCAAAGCAATTTTATTTGGGGCACTACAAGTACTTCAAAAAATCTTCATCACATTAGTTGGAATACTATCACAAAGGATATAAAGGAGGGTAGATTAGGTATTCACAAGGCAAAGCATAAAAACCTGGTTTCCCTTTCAAGCCTTGTGTGCAGACTTACAAAAAATCCTTCATTGCCTTGGTGTTACCTTATTATATCAAGTATTCCCACTCAAAGGCTATCACAAACTATTCTTTCATCTAGAAATCCATCGTCCAAGGATGGAAACTATGCAACAAAGAAATTATGTGGCATCCCTCAAATAATTCAAGCTTAAACATTTGGTATAACAACTGGATTTACACTTCCCTACCCGTAGAAGCTCTATTAAGGGCCCCTTAACAAAAGTGAATGTGATCTTTCCCTGGGCAAATTAACTAGGGGAAATAATTGGGATTTAAACAAAATTAGCTTTGAATTACCCCCTAAAGTTATTCACAATATTATTCTTACTCCTACCCCCTCCAATAACTCCAAAGTGGATGATCTCAGTTGAAGACTAAGCTCTAATGGTATTTTCTCCACAGTCTTGCTATAACATTCTTAATAATCCCTACCCTCCTTCAAATTATTATAAATGGATATGGGATCAACAGTGTCCTACCAAGATAAAAAAAATTCTCTAAAAGTGCTGTCACAACCGTGTTCCGGTAGAGCTTATCTTCACAAAATTGGTATGAATGTGGATGACACATGCACTATATGCAGAATGGCATTGAGAGCATCCAACACATCTTCTTAAACTGTGCCTCAACCCAAAAATTCTAGAAAGCTATGGGCATCAGCTACCATAACACTATGGGCGATATTAATTGGCTTAGTGACCTTCGTGATTCCTTCGTCAACCAAATTCTCAAATGATTAATTGGCAAACTCTTTTTCCTTTTTGCATTTGGGAAATTTGGAAAAACAGGAATAACAATAATCTTAATAACCTTCGCTGCCATCTCGACGTAAAAAAATCCATTCATTTTGCATGGAAATATATCTTTTTCACTAAAAAGAACCCTTTTAATTCCAAGAAAATTCCCATTGAGACTAGGTGGTACAAACCACCAAAAAATGCTATTAAACATAATTATGATGGTGCTTTCTATTATATTAACAATGCAACAGGAATTGGTGGACTATTTTGCAATAGTAATGGTGATTAGATTTTGGGATATCAAAAAGCGACACATGCTGCCTCCCCAATTCATGTAGAATTACTAGTACTTCTGGAAGGGCTAAAAATTGCAGTAGACTTTAAAGATACAAACATGAAAATTGAAACTGACAGCATGGATGTCATCAAACTACTACATGAGGACTATACTAACTTTCAAAAGATTATTCTTGAATGCAATGGTTAATGCACCAACTGAAGCTCCCATTACTGAGGGACAACTTTAGGGAAGGAAATGAAGTAGCTCATCGACTGACAAAGGAAACTTTGAAGAAACATCCCAATGACAAATGTGTTTAACATGCGCGTCCACCTTTTTTTGCGCAATAAGAAATTTAAAAAGACAAGCATGAATCTTGTAATAGTTCAAGAACTATCTCTATGGATGTTTGTAATTTCCTAGCAACTATGGACAATAGTAATGCTATTCAGACTATGTCTTACTCCTTTGTCTTTAAGTAATATGAATATAGTTCTTTTATGTACAAAAAGAAAGATATAAATATCGTATACGAATAAAGTTGGTATCAATTTATTTTTCCATGTCGACTATCTTTTGTACCTATTAGATACTCTATTAGACACAAATTATACCTATTTAACATAAGACGCTGACATGCACAAAATAGTAATTATCACGTGTAGTTATGCACCTGAATACTTTATATTAGACTTACATGACTTAAAAAAAAATAGAATCACGAACATATGCTAAATGGGCTAAATAACCCTTCTCGTCCATACGTCGAGCCTTCACATAAGAGATACACTATGGGTAGAATGACCAGGGGTCCCTCTCCACTCTAAACGGGGTATACCTGGCAAGGTTAAGGTCATAGTATTGTCATGATAGTCCAAGATAGCGTGATAAGGTGATAACCAGTCCATCCCCAATATGACATCGAAATCAACCATGTCCAAAAGCAACAAATTACACGAGTCTTGAGACCCCCAATCATGACTATACAAAAGTGATGGACTCGATCTACAACAATAGAATCACCAACCAGTGTAGACATATAAATAGGATCATTCAAAGAATCACTAGACATAACAAGATACAACACAAAATAGGATGACACATACGAGTACGTTAACCTTGGATCAAATAACACTAAAGCATATCTATCACAAACCAGAACAGTACCTGTGATAACTGCATCGAAAGCCTCAGCCTCGGGCCTGACTGGAAGAGTATAATATCGGGGCAAGGCCCCACCACCCTAAACTACATCTTTGGGATGACCTGCTGCTGGCTAGCCTCCACCTCTATCGGCCTGAGCTCCACGTGAACTGCACACGCAAATTGAGGTGATTCTAAAAGAGGTTTTTAATGCCTCAAAATGCAAAATTTATTTTAAAAATAAGTGATGACCTATTGGGCCATCACACTTTAGGAGATGGATGTGAGGTGATTCTTTATTCCTTTATATGGCTGTTTATCAAATACTGCATGTGAAAACCAGGACCACCTGAAGCACTGTGAGAAACCTGAACTGCTGACTGAAAGGGCCTATGAGGATGGCCTCTACCATAAGAATCCATACCTCCAGACAAGGCACCACTGAATATGCCTGAATAACGGGGTCTCTAATCCGTCCCATGACCATCTGCCTGTGACAAAACCATCTCCACTCTCCTAGCCACATTGTCCGCCTCTCGGAAGTAATCTCACACTATCTCCCAAGCTATCTGAAGACAAATCGACTGAATAAGACCATCAATAAATGCCCTCACCCTCTCTCTCTCTCTCTCTCGGTGGGATGTATGACAAGAACATGACGAGCCAAGTTGATGAATATGGTATTATACTGGGTAACAGTCATAGCCTCTCTCTGAGTGATGGGAAGAAACTTCTCCAGAAATAGCTGAGTAAACTGATCCCAAGTCAAGGCTGGCGATCCGTCTGGTATGGCCAAGCAACAATCTCTCCACCAAGTCTTGGCGGATCCAGACAAGTGAAAAGTAGCAAAATCAACCCCATTGGTCTCAACTATCCCAATGTTCCTGAGAACCTCGTGACAATTGTCTAGATAATCATGAGGATCATCAGTAGATGCACTGGTGAAAGTAGTAGTAAAGAGCTTGATGAACCTATCCAACCTTCACAAAGCATCAACGGACATAGCTGCTCTATCACCGGTCTGAGCTACCACACCTGGCTGAAATGCTCCAACTGGTTGAACCGCTGGAGTCTGAATCTAGGGAGCTACATGCTCCGAAGTGCGAGTAGTAGGAGTCTGGGTGCCTCTTCCAGCCTGAGAGACGACTGGTTCTACAGGAAGCAAACCTACTCGGGTGACACTCTCCATAAGGCCCATTAGATGGACCAAAGCATCCTAAAGAATTGGGGTAGGAATAAACCCCTCTGGGACCTAAGCTAGGCCCACAAGAACTGCTCGGGCTGGAACGTCATCATCCAAATCAACCTGAGGCTCTGCTACTGGTGCTACTGTTTGGGGTTGAGCTCTGCCCTACCTCGGCCTCTAGCACGGCCTCGGCCTCGCCCTCTACTCTCGTGGGAGCTGTTGCTGGGGGGCTCGGGATGCTGGTCAGTGGATGAGGAAGCGCGTGTTCTCGCCATCTGCAAAAGAACAAAATAGAATTTCAAATAGAAAATGTTATGGTAAGCAACCCCCACTTCCAACCGAGAGGTTGTGAGTTCGAGTCTCCCAAGAGCAAGGTGGGAAGTTCTTGGAGGGAAGGATGCCGGGAGTCTATTTGGAAACAGCCTCTCTACCCCAGGGTAGGGGTAAGGTCTGCGTACATACTACCCTCCCCAGACCCCACTAAGTGGGATTATACTGGGTTGTTGTTGTTGTTGTTGTTATTGAGAAACCAATCCGAACGACAATGTGAGTTTTTCCTAACTCTGTAGCTTCTGGAGGGATAAATACAGACGTCTTCGTAACGATCCCTCAAACTCTACTATGCTTGTCCGTGAATTGTGAAACCTATGTAACCTATAGCTTTCATACCAACTTTTCATGACCCAAATTTTCCACCTTCAGGAGTTGTGATGGCGCCTACTCGTAGAAGCTAGGCAAGCCACTAAACATAGAAATTGCTAGCTCTTTCATTTTCAACCCCTTTTTAACAATTTGAATTAACAGGTAACCAAAATTTAGATATTAACGATAAATGAGATTGCGGAAGACTTAATCTAATATAATAACCAAAACATGTACAATAGTGACAACACACATCTCTATCCGAAATCCGGTGTCACAATATCATGGACGGACTAATATTACTACAACAAATGTCTGAAAGAAATATAATCTGCCTCAAAATCTAATGAAAGCAGAGTACATAATAAAGTAGAAGAGAACGTCGAGCTTGCGGACGCCTGCAGGCACTACAAGATAATATGGAATTTGCAACAAATTTTATTGTTGCTATTTATTTCATATTGTTGCAGAAAGTACTTTTGGCAACAACTTAAAAGTTGTTGCATGCCGTTGCAATAAATGTTGATGGGAAAAGTTTTTGCAACAATAAAAGATGTTGTTGCAAAATATTGTTTTAACGCAACAAAGAATGTTGTTGCCATTAATTATATTTTGGTCACACAGTTGTACCTTATGAAATTATTTAGCAACGACAATTATTGTTGCGATAAATAATTATTTTTTCACAACAATATTACGTTGTGGCAAGAAAATTGGCGGGAGGGTAGTTAATATAGTTATAAAAGGATTTTAGCAACAAGCATTATTGTGGCCACAAAATCACTTTTTGCCAATAATGTTACATTTTCTGTTATACAACTAGCAACAATAAATATGTCGTTGTTGCCAATAATACACAATTTACATTTTCTGTTGTTGCCAATAATACACAATTTACATTTTGTATCTTTTAAAACATCACAAATATGTATAAATTGATATATGATATATATTTGCAAAAAGTCAATACAACTGAAACAGAGTATTTTACATACTTTCAAAAACTAAATACCACTAAAACATATGGTTTTACTTAGAAAAAAGAACAAGGACATCTCCAAAAGTCATAATTTCTATTCTAATAACAACCTTAAAAGCAAATTTTCTTCCAGCAACTTGTGTATTGATGAACCATATTGCCATCTATGTTGGTTTACTCATGCTCACCCTACAAAAGAAGATAAATTATAATTATATTTTATAAGAAAAATCTATAAAGTACACAGGAATTTACTTTTACAAGAGTTAGATGAAGTTTTCTTACCGTGATGTCATCCATAAGTCTTGAACAACTCGCATCATTAGAACCACTTAAATTTGAAATAATGCTGAGAATTGTAGTAGAAACTCCATTCTGCTAAACATAGTACTTTCTTGTAAGAATTCAAATTATGAATACTACACATAGATATGTAGCAACTATGTATAACACTAGTACTACATTGCATATCTTAGTCAGGAACATTTCTAAGACTATGGGAGCGTGAGATAGGATATGGAGTTTGCAGTGTTTACTTAAATAGATTTTTACTAACTTACAATCTGTGTGACAACTCTTGGACTAAATGGAAGCGCTTTTTTTTACTATTTATTGAAAGAAAAGCAAGGTGGATCTTTCAAAAATTTTGCAAATGCAGAAAGCTTTTTGACTCCAGTTTTCCTAGAAAGTGATCATTGTTTGTCTTATATATGCTATTCAGATTCTTTATTCTTTCTTTCCAGTAGTCTGTTATCATCAGGCATCATATTTGACTTATATTATTAATAGTAAGTTTGCTTTTAAAGAGTGTAGTCAATGAGTAGAGATTTTGGACAGAAATGGATCAAGGAGTGTAGTCAAAATGTATCATAATAATTACATAGTTCATACAGGGAACCAGGCAAAGATTGTTGCAGAACTTCATGTTGCTGCAGATAGGCATGTTACTATAGATCATCATTTTCAAATCCTTCCTTTTCAAAATTAATATATAGAATCCAGAGAGGCACTCACGGATAATTCTCTCCTATTAAGAGGAAAATGACTAAGGCTCTAAGCTTCATTAAAGTGGAAGATAGAGCTGCGACTTAGACATCAATTATAGAAACTCATCATAAATATTACCATTCTATAAATCTTATAAGAAGACATCATACACGAAGCATAAAATATTAGATTTCAGGGAAGTAGAAAATGAACATAAGAAACTGAGATATGTCACGATTTGAAATCCCTACCTTGGATGCATTTAGGAACATATTTGTTAGCTATGCAATCAAAAAATGGTTCCAACACTTATTATATTTAGAGATCACATGAAGACAAGGTCAAATAACATAGAGTCATATGTAGTGTGGTTGTATTGCGATCACAGCTGGGAATGACGGATGCATTGTGGACTAAAATCTCATTGCATTTCATTTCATTCGAAAATCATATTAATATTGCAGAGTTAAGTGATTCGAAACAATGCAGAACAAGGTGCTCTAGTTGCTACTCTTCACTCACTCGACTATCTAATAGTTGCTACTCTTCATTTTTTTTAATCAAAAAGAGCAGCTATTCAACAAGCTATGCAACCAGGAGTTCGAATATCAGATGGTATATACAATGCTATTTGGTATTGTATCAGATGGTGCAGGTTTTGGGCAAACTTCTACTAACCAAGGAAAAGCAAAAGTCCAACAACCCTCTAAATTATCTCCTAAAACTATAGCTGCTAACAGGGAAATGCACAACTCTGACAAACATCTTTCTGCCTAGACTTTAGGGGTTACCAATGATGGTTATAAGGGCAGTGTATGGACAGCAACAATAGTAAAGGATGGACAGCAACAATAGTAAAGCAGCAACAGAAAATAGTACCAGCTATCTCGTTGGAGGCTGGAATTTGCCACCTCCCAATCAGTTATTTTCATGCGCTCCTACAATACAAAATACAATAGCACATACAGTTATTCTACAGCAACAACAGCCTATTCCAAACACTTCAGCTGCTAGTCATAAAGGTGATCGACAACAAACAACAACTCTTAAATCAAGGCAGCAACAAATGGTCACAATCACTCTAAATATTTCAGCAGAGGAAAGAAGTCTCTTGGATGCTTTAGTATAATTTGCACGCTTAGTAGTACAATTTGCAACAAAAAAAAGCAAAAATGATAAAGAAATTGCAGAAATAGAAAATAGATTTTCTGCCGACAGTCTACAGATGATGGAGGATAGGGCACTTGCTACAGGAGTTTGTAATATTGCAAGAAGAGCAGCTATTCAACAATTGAAGCATTAATCGGGTAAAACAATTAAAGATAGAGTTCGTACCAGTTCTTCTCCAATCAGCAGCAATACGAAGTAACAAGTAGAACGCAACAGAGAATGAGCTTGTTCAAGAATAGCTGACGGCCAACCACTATACCCAAGAGAGAGACAATAACTAAAAAGCGAAAGCGGCGAAGGAGAGAAAGCATCGGAGCACCTCTTTTACTCTTATTATTAGGAGTATCATTCAATTTAATTCAATTTTTGCGTCATTCCAATTTGATCTTTCCAAAAAAACAATGAAGGTGGATTTTCCCCGCTAATCTTTCATTGATCCTACAAAATTCAATCACGGCTCTTCTCGGATCTTTCACTTTTATTCTAACAATTTCTTTCGCTAATATGGAACAATTTCTTCTCTTTTCCTTTGTTTTGAAAAGAGGTGGGTAGAATTCTTGTGTTTCTCGCTAGTTACAATAAGGGACTTGGAAATCTACATATAAATAACAACCACAAAAGATAGATTAGAGTGCTTACCGTTCTCTCCGATCACCAGCAATAAGTCATTCTCTCTGATCGGCAGCAACAAATCGTCGGTCTTATTATCAGCAGAAACAATAGATCTTCTTATCAGCACAAATAACAGGGGAAACATCTTTGAATTAGAATTGAAAAACCCTAGTAAGAATAGTTACTAGAGAGAGCAAAAAATCCGGGAAAGTAATTAAAAGGTTTTTCGTTTTGCCGCCTTTGTTTTTGGCGGAAAATTGAAACTTTGGGCCGCAACAAATTGCCCGCCCAATTTAATGTGTATTGCCAACAGAAAGTTTTTTAGTGTTGCCAACTCTATTTATAATTTAATTTTATTTTGTTAAACATTTTATTTTTGGCAACAACTAAAACTAGTTGCTGTGTATTGCCAACAAATAATTTTTTATTGTTGCCAATTTTATTTTTAATTTAATTTTATTATGTTACAAATTCTATTTTTTGCAACAACTAAAACTAGTTGTTGCCATTTATTGAAATTCGGCAACAATGCTATAGTTATTGCTAGAACGTTGTTGCCATTTTAAAATTTATTATCAAAATCATAGCATATGGCAACAAAATTAACATGTTTGCCAACAAGAAAATTTTGTTGCCAAAAAGTCTATGCTATAGCAACAATTTTAATGAGTTGTTGCCATCTATCAATTTTAGCCAACAATATTTTAGCTGTTGCTAAAACGTTGTTGCAAATTCTATACTTTCTTGTAGTGAGGGTACCTCGGGATCTCTGGCTGGGCTGAAGGCAGGCTCCACAAGTGTTATTGTCCAAAAGGTTCTCCACAATCTGCATATAGTGCAGAGTGTAGCATCAGCACAACCGACCCTATGTGCTAGTAAGTGTGTGGCCTAACCCCGGCAAGGTAGTGATGAGGCTAAAACCAGACTCTGGGTAAACTTGTGCAGTTATATAATGTACAGCGAAAATAAACAAGAATAAACAATTCAAATGGGAGGGTATACAAGGTACGGGGGAAATCTCGGATCCAGTAGAAACATAAGAAAAATATGTGAGAACAATTCGAGATCTACAAAAAAACAATAATAACATTGTTGCGACACATAACCCGATCTCGATCTATCATTTAACACTATTGCGGCGTGCAACCCAATCTCTATCATTTAACACGGTTGTGGCGTACAACCTGATCCATTTATATCACTGTTGCGGCATGTAACCCTCCAATATAACATTGTTGCGGCGTGCAACTTAATTCAATATAACATTATTGTGGCATGCAACCCAATCCAATATAATATTATTGCGAAGTGCAATCCGATCTATATATAGTATTATTGCAGCGTGCAACCAGATTCATATATTTATATACTTTTAACAACAACCATACCACGAGTCCCGGCAAGGGATTCAACAGTAAAAGTAATTACGCAAGGGAGAAAAGTTATAATCAATCTTAACCCAACATCTACTCATCTCAACTAATACCAATACCCTGGGAATCCTCTTCAATCAAAGGGTGAGGTGACTAGAGTCATTCCAGGTGCATCTGAAGAGTGAAGAAAGTAGGGGTGATCACATCATGATTGGCAGCTTGACTGGTTGAACCAGAAAGAGAAAGAGTGGGAGCAACATCTGTTTCATTCATGATGATAGATGAAGTCGGGGAAGAAGGAGGAAATTTAGACGAAAAAGTTGAAGGATCTAGCAGAGATCTACTTTGATGCCATGAAGGATTGAAAGAATGTAGATGTAGAAAATTTTCTCTACATATTTAATCAATCAACTTTACATGTATTTATATAAGTAAAAGGAATAAAATATGTTAAGCTATTTTACATGTGTCATATTCTTAATTCTCTATTTCTAACTAACTATTCAAATGTGTTAGAAAATAAAAATAAAAATTTGTTTTTGTCATGTGCCTATATTTACAAAGAATATTCTAGAATGGGTATCCTAAGTGGATTGCTGTAATAATCAATTGTGTTAATCAAATCAATCCTTATGAGATGAACGGTTGAGATTAAACATGTTTCTTTCTATTTGAAAGGCTAAGATCTGCTGATGAGTGTGAAATAAAGGACTTTGGTTTTTCCGATCAATGTCACTTTCATTTGGACCAAGACCTAATTCTTCTTCTCTTCCATTCTCTCTCTCTTGTTCTTATTTGCATCGACTGAAAACTCATGGGACTTTTTCTTCTCATTATAGTTTCGGCCTTTTTCCATTGATTCTAACATGTTACGCCAAATTCTATTGTAGCTTGCCTATGGTTGCTTGTTTTGTCTTTTGTTCTGTTTTATTTTAGCCATATTTTTTTACCCCTCCCTTTGAACTCCCTAGTTTGCTCCTTTGATGCTTCAAGCCCATAACCTCAAGGCTTGGAGGCGAAAGCGCTTACCACTTGAACAACTCTATCTTGTGTGAATTGTTTTACTTCATTCGTTTTAATTTATGTGAACCGCTTTAACTGTGTATGGAGTTTAAGTAAAATGAAGATTTCTGAAATTTGTGGTCTTAATCATGTCAAAAAGGGGCCCGGAGTATTTGTGTGTTTATAAAATCTTCTCATTAAGGGTACAATCGTAATTTAAAGCTAAATCGTTACCAAATATAAAAAGGGATCATTCTTTTTTGAACCGAACAAAAAGAAAATATATTTATATAAACTAGAACAGAGGGAGTATTATATATTTGAGAATAAAAAATTCTTCAGTTCGATGTTTATATCTCGTGTTCTCCTTTGCTATTTTCTAATACCTTTTTATTCTTCTAAAAAAATATACATTAATTATCTTATTGCATTTTATGAGTTAATAAATGTATCTTTTGAATGAATGTAATAGGTAAAATACTTACCTGCTCCTATGTTTACTAACCTTAAGAATAAACAAATTAAAGTAAAAATATATATATCACTTAACCAAGATTAGGTCCAAGAAGAGTATATGTGAGAGATACTAGAATATATTCTCCGATGTCTCCACGTCTTCCAGAATTATTTACCATAATACAATTAAGGAGACTCCATAGACCAAAAAAAGAGTAGAGAAATACAACACAGTGGGATGAAAGCGATAACAAAGTAATAAGTGAACCAATTGTAATGAAATATGTCTCACAAGCAATTGTGTTTGCAATAACTCTTGTTATGCTAACCTGTTGAGTTGGTTTTGTAATATTTTGGGGGTTATATTTTAGAACAAATTTCTATCTATTTAAAACTTAATTAATTAGAAATTTTATATTTAACATACATATCTATTCGTGAAAGAGATATTTCTCAAGTTAAGCCCGGAGTATATGGTGGCATTGTTGTATACCATATAGTTAAAAAATACATATACATATATGTTATGACAGAGTAAGATCTATTTAAGAAGAAGTCATTAATTTCAGATATTCAAGGACTATAAAATCATACGGATACAAGAAACAGGAAAAGAAGTGTACGAAAGGCTTATTCATTCCTTACTCTCATTACAGAAGCATATTAATAATAATAATAAACTATATATTTGCTACTTGGTGTTTGTCGAGTGCGATATATAGGTATGGTGACGAGTATTTATACATTGGTGTCTAGCATAATCGTGAGTCATTATAATATGTTCTATTCCACCAACATATGTATTTGAGTAGATACATAAAACTATTCTTACGCAGAGGCAGAGCCAAGATTTCAAGTTTATGGCAGAGCCAAGATTTCAAGTTTATGGCTTCGAATTCTAATCGTTTGAAGTTACTGAGTTCTAATTAATAATTTATAATCATACAAAGAATTTTTAAGACAAATACAGGGTTCGAACCAAAGCTACTGGGTTTCGCTGAACCCGCTCCCGATACTCTAGCTCCGCCCCTGCTTCGAAGCATCTACCATTGGAACTCCAACCTAATTTCAGCACCTTGTCTTGTAATTGTAGTTGATTCGAGGATCTTAAAGCCTTTTAAGCAATAGTGGCAACACATGTTACGACACTTACAACACTTGTGGTGTCCTCTTTCCCGATCTTTCAGTTCATCCAATAGGACCTATTTCAAGTTCATACATTCATTGGAAAAAATGGGGGGAAAAGAAGTAAATGCTAGGAAAATATTAAGGTGAAGAATGAATTCATAACACTAAAGCATACCTGTATAAAGTTATATTTAATGTGGGCCTCTGAACTCACTCCCATTAGTAAGGTGTGCGGAAGAAAGTAACTAAATAATTCATCAATTAGAGTTTTATATCTTGGTACCCGTGAAAAGAGTATCTTCAAATTTATATGCTTGATACGAAGTGGTTGAATGTTGCTTCCGCGATTGCCCGAATCAAATCTCACCTCCTTCATAGATAGCCACAAATTATATTCAATAAGAATTGTCAAACCTAAAAGGAAATTGAATATTTAGTTTAGCAGTCGAGTTTATCATTAAGCCATGTCCATACCTTTGATTCAGTTGCAATAGTTGTCAAAGAGAAGGTCAAATTTTCACCCAAATTTCTCAACTGAAGCAATCTATTCATTGCATGAACATGCTTTAATACAATCTCAACTTCCATTAGGCTTGAACCAACCACGGGACACGAGCTTAGGACATTTTTAATGGAGTATTTATTAGCTTGAACGAACGTAAACTGGGAGTAACAATGATAGCATCATCCAAGTCAACCATGTCACTTAAGTTCAAATTCTCCAATTCAGGACTCAAAAGTTTGATTTTTTTCAATCTTTTGCATAAACGAAGAAACAAGCATTTAAGAGACGGGAATGCTGAGGAAACCTCTTTAGGAAATCCAATGGGAATGAATTCACAATCTATTTTCAGTACCTGTAGCTTACTACAAGCGTTTAAATCAAGTTTCAGTGCTGATGTTGATGAACTAAACAATTGAAACTCCAGTAGATTTCGAGCTTTTATTTCGATTGACTCAATATCAGTACCACTCACATGAACTTTTTTTTAGTCCATTCATATCCGGCAGTGAGATAGGAGATAAGCAATATTTGTCATTGTAACAATCAAACAAAGTTAACTCAACAATAGAAGGGCAGCCGCTGATAAACTTGGACAAATTTGTAGGAGAGATAGAAACATAATCAAAATATATCTCTTTCAATGAAGGCAACTCTTCAAAGTTTTTCTTGTCAAATATGTAACCGTTTAAATGCAGGACAGTTAATAATCTTGACTCTAAAATAGCAGGAGACAAATTGAAAGAAGCATGAGTAGGAGGAACGAACAAATAGAATTCGGTGAAACTAGTGTCGTCAGCAGTAAGTTTGTAAAGAGGGTGGAGGCCAAAGCAGATGTCACAGCATACATGACTGAAATAACGATAGCAGAATGCACAGTAAGTGTTTGTGCAAAGTTGCAGTGATTGAACGATGCTATCATGCAGTGGCGAAGCGAGATGCAAGTTCGATCCTGCATCCCTAAAGTAGTTTTGACTACCTTTTGCCACTAGGCTATGGCTCTTCACTGTTACAAAGGTGTTCAATATGTATTAGATATATATAAATCCTAATATTTTACCTATATACACGGTATTATTTATCGACGAGGGTGGTCAGTTGACCACCAAATACTGTTGAATTTTGTCAAAATTCCCATCCCACATCGGTGGGGAACATATATTGGGGAGGATTTCTCCCTATAAAAGAAGGCCTAATGTTTAGGATTTAAACACACCTCTCATTTGCCTTCTTATCTTCTTAAGGCATTTGTATCTTCTCTCTTTAGTATTATTTCACTTGTATTTTGGAGTGGAATAAAATATTGGTTGTGTCCGAGGAGTAGGAAAAATTAGCCGAACCTCGTAAATTCTGGTGTTCCTTTTATTGTTGCTTTATTGTCTTATTTATTATTTGGTGGCTGCCATAATTTTTGGTATAGTAGTTGTGACTCATTCACACTATATACATTTGGCTTCCGCAACAATTGGTATCAGAGCCAAGGTATTATCTCGGTATGCTCTGTGGTTGCAGCATAGTCTGATCTTCCACATCAGAAAAGATTTATCTTGGTAACTCAGTCAAGGTTCTTTCTCGGTATGCTCTGTGGTTGCAGCTTAGTCTGATCTTCCACATCAGAAAGGAAATAATCTTGATTTGTGTCGTCAGCTATTAAATAATATTTATGTCAAAGATGGGAGACAATAAACAAGAAGAATCTACATCAAGTGTCAACAATACGTCATCATTGGCATCTTCGCTTATGACAAGAATTGTGTCAAATGCGAAATTTGCGGTAGAAATTTTTGACGGGTCCGGACATTTTGGGATGTGTCAAGGCGATGTTCTAGATGTCCTTTTTCAATAAGGGCTAGATCTTGCTACTGAAGAAAGGAGACCAGATGGTATTGGAGAAGAAGATTGGAGAATTATCAACCGTGTTGCTTGCGGTACCATTCGATCCTACCTTGCTAGAAAGCAGAAATATCCATACACAAAGGAAACTTCTGCAAGTAAATTATGGAAAGCACTGGAGGATAAATTTTTGAAGAAAAACAGTCAAAATAAATTGTACATGAAGAAGAGATTGTTTCACTTCACCTATGTTCCTGGTACCACGATGAATGAACATATCACCAGTTTCAATAAGTTGGTCACGGATTTGCAAAATATGGATACAACTTATGATGATGGTGACTTGGCCTTGATGTTGTTGGCGTCACTTCCTGACGAGTACGAGCACCTTGAAACTACTCTACTCCATGGAAATGACGAAGTTTCTCTCAAAGAAGTTTGTTCGGCTTTGTACAGCTATGAACAAAGAAAGCGAGAAAAACAGAAGGGCGGAGAAGGAGAAGCACCTGTTCGTGAGGGGTCGTCCTCAAAATCAAACGAGGACAAGGAGAGGAAGATCTAAGTCAAGATCTAAACCCAGCAAAGATGAATGTGTCTTTTGTCGAGAAAAGGGGCACTGGAAGAAAGATTGTCCGAAGTTGAATACTAAGGCCAAACATAACAATGGAAAGGCCATTATGGATTCAAATGTAGCTGATTGTGATGATTCGGATTTCTCATTAGTTACAACGGAGCCGTCAACGTCATCAGACATATGGTTGATGGATTCGGCTTGTAGCTATCATATGTGTCCCAACAGGGATTGGTTTGTGGACTTTCAAGAAGGAGAATATGGAGTCGTCCAAACAGCGGATAATAGCCCTCTTACCTCATATGGAATTGGTTCAATACGATTAAGGAACCATGATAGAATGATCAGAACATTAATAGATGTTCGATATGTACCGGGTTTGAAGAAAAATCTCATCTCTGTGGGAGTCCTGGAATCAAAAGGGTTCAAAATTATTGCAGAAAATGGAGTGATGAGAGTATGTTCCGGTGCACTAGTGGTAATGAAGGCCAATCGGAAGAACAATAACATGTACTGTTATCTCGGTAGTACAATTATTGGGACAGCAACAGTGACATCCACTGACAACAAAGAGGCAGAAGCAACCAGGCTGTGGCACATGCGCTTGGGACATGCTGGAGGAAAATCCTTGAAAACTCTATCAGATCAAGGATTGTTGAAAGGGTTAAAGGCTTGCAATTTGGAGTTTTGCGTGCATTGTGTCAAAGGGAAACAGACAAGGGTTAAATTTGGTACAGCAATCCATAATACTAAATGCATTTTGGATTATGTACACTCTGACATTTGGGGTCCTTCCAAAACACCTTCATTGGGTGGGAAGCACTATTTTGTGACCTTTGTTGATGATTTTTCCCGAAGAGTATGGGTGTATGCAATGAAGAGCAAAGATGAAGTGCTGGGAATTTTTCTCAAATGGAAGACGATGGTGGAGAATCAAACAGGCAGGAGGATCAAGTGTATTCGCACGGACAATGGAGGTGAATACAAAAATGATCATGTCAATAAGGCCTGTAAAAATGATGGCATCGTCCGACACTTCACTGTCAGACATACACCACAACAGAATGGAGTGGCAGAACGCATGAACCGGACCTTGCTGGAGAAGGTACGATGTATGTTGTCCAATGTTGGCTTGGGCAAAGAATTTTGGGCTGAGGTAATTACATATGCATGCCACCTCATTAATCGCTTACCATCTGCTGATATTGATGGCAAGACACCATTTGAAAGATGGTATGGAAAACCTGCTGTAGATTATGACTCTTTGCACGTATTTGGCTCAACTGCATATTATCATGTGACGGAGTCAAAATTGGATCCAAGGGCAAAGAAGGCTATTTTTATGGGGATTACTTCTGGAGTTAAAGGACATCGCTTATGGTGTCTTATGACAAAGAAAGTAATATTCAACAGGGATGTTACCTTCGATGAATCTTCTATGGTAAACAAGGTAACAAATGAAGATACCAAACATGATGATGGTGCTTCTAAGCAGGTGGAGTTTGAGGGAAAATTTATTTTTCCTACACAAGAAGCAGAGGAGGAAACAAATGAAGATTATCCTCTAGGAGGAGAGCCAGTAGAGGAGATTCCAACTCAGGAACCTCAACAACAACTTGAATCAATAGCAACCAGCAGGCCAAAAAGGAAAGTAACGAAACCTGTTCGTCTCATAGAGACGATTGCTTGTGCAACCGCAATTGCAGCTGATGATGTTCCCACCACTTATAAAGACGCAGTCCAAAGTTCAGAAGAAGATAAGTGGAGGATTGCCATGAATGATGAAATACAGTCCCTTCATCAGAATCATACATGGAGATTGGCCAATCTCCCGAAGGGAAAGAAAGCAATTGGGTGCAAATGGGTATTTGCAAAGAAAGAAGGATTTCCTAACCAAGAAGATGTTCGCTACAAAGCAAGATTGGTGGCCAAAGGATATGCTCAAAAGGAGGGAATTGATTACAATGAAGTATTTTCTCCAGTTGTAAAACATTCCTCCATTCGAATTATGTTGGCTTTGGTAGCACAGTTGGATTTGGAACTAGTTCAGATGGATGTAAAAACTCCATTTTTACATGGAAACTTGGAAGAGGAAATCTACATGACTCAGCCAGAAGGATTCAAAGTTGCTGGAAAGGAAAATATTGTTTGCAAACTTGAAAAATCATTGTACGGGTTGAAACAATCTTCTAGACAATGGTACAAACGATTTGACAAGTTTATGTTGCAGCAAGGGTACAAAAGAAGCAAATACGATCATTGTGTGTATTTGCGCAAGCTTAAAAATGGTTCCTTTATATATCTTCTCCTATATGTTGATGATATGTTGATAGCTTCCAAGAATTTGGAAGAAATTGATAAGTTGAAGATTCAACTGAAGAAGGAGTTCGAGATGAAGGATCTGGGTGAGGCGAAGAAAATTCTTGGCATGGAGATAATAAGAGATAGACGATCAAAGAAACTCTGTTTATCCAGAAAGAATATTTGAAGAGAGTACTACAACGTTTTGGCATAGATGACAAGACTAAGCCGGTTAGTACTCCACTTGCTCCCCATTTTAAGCTAAGTACTACTATGTCGCCATTGGATGAAGTTGAACGAGAGTATATGTCAAAGGTACCATACGCAAATGTTGTTGGTAGCTTGATGTATGCAATGGTCCGTACGAGACCTGACATTTCACAAGCCGTTGGAGTTATTAGCAGATATATGCATAATCCAGGAGAGGAGCATTGGCAAGTTGTGAAGTGGATTCTACGGTATATTCATAATACTGTAGATGTCGGGTTAGTTTTTGAGCAGGAAGGCAATCAATCTGTAGTTGGATATTGTGACTCAGATTTTGTGGGTGATCTGGACAAACGAAGATCAACTACTGGTTATGTGTTTACTTTTGCAAAGGCACCAGTTAGTTGGAAGTCTACTTTGCAGTCAACAGTTGCTTTGTCTACAACAGAGGCAGAGTACATGGCTATTACGGAGTCTGTAAAGGAGGCAATTTGGCTTCAAGGATTGCTAAAGGAGCTTGGTGTTGAACAAAAAGGTATCACAATTTTTTGTGATAGTCAAAGTGCTATTCAATTAGCGAAGAACCAAGTTTATCATGCAAGGACGAAGCACATTGATGTTCGGTATCACTTCGTATGAGAAATCATAGAAGAAGGTAGAGTTACGGTGAAGAAAATTCATACTACGGAGAATCCTGCTGATATGCTGACAAAAGTGGTGACTGCGATCAAGTTTCAACATTGTTTGGATTTGATCAACATTGTTGAACACTAACGATTGAAGATGAAGACGCAACCAAAATTTGTTATAGAGAGAAAATTGAAGATGTGGAATTTTTGCCAAGGTGGAGATTTGTTGAATTTTGTCAAAATTCCCATCCCACATCGGTGGGGAACATATATTGGGGAGGATTTCTCCCTATAAAAGAAGGCCTAATGTTTAGGATTTAAACACACCTCTCATTTGCCTTCTTATCTTCTTAAGGCATTTGTATCTTCTCTCTTTAGTATTATTTCACTTGTATTTTGGAGTGGAATAAAATATTGATTGTGTCCGAGGAGTAGGCAAAATTAGCCGAACCTCGTAAATTCTGGTGTTCCTTTTATTGTTGCTTTATTGTCTTATTTATTATTTGGTGGCTGCCATAATTTTTGGTATAGTAGTTGTGACTCATTCACACTATATACATTTGGCTTCCGCAACACTACCATGTAGCCTCACCCCTGCTATCATGCGACGCCAGCTTCTGGAAACAAGAGATGCTATTGCTCTCTGTTTCGGAGTTAGAGGATATAGGATTATGCCGTGGAGTATGTCATATGGTAACGCCGAGACGGAATCAGAAGCAATATTGGAGGCCATGAATTTTCTTTGTATAAGCTCTCTCCAACTACAAACTTTTCTTACTTCATCATTCCTTATGTGGTTATATAAGTTTCCTACAAAAAGAAAAGAAATTTTATTCTAACTTGGATTTTCTGTTACTGAAAGTCGGAACCCTTTTAATACATGAATTTTCTTCTTTTCTTACTGCATTCCTTATGTGGTTATATAAGTTTCCTACAAAAAAGAAAAGGAATTTTATTGTAACTTGGATTTTCTGTTACTGAAAGTCGGAACCCTTTTACTATATGACCTAATTTTTAGTCTAGCGCCTCCTCTCCCATACACTGCTTGCACTAAAAGAAATAGTTAACTGTTGATAGGTCATCAAAGATTTTAACCCGAGTTTAATAATTTGTATAAACTAAAAGTGCAAAATACATAGATGGCTTTCCACAAAAATTCCTATTAATTCCTACCCCTTGCATATCGATTATAAGGCCATAATTATTTAATTTTACTTAAATCATAACTAGGAGTGTTAATGGTTCGGTTCGGTTAGTTATTTTGTAACATACCAATTTTTGAGTTATTTTATTTTGTATAACAATAATTAGACTTTTCGGAACCGTCACAATCATCTCGGTTTCTCATCGGTGTCAGTACGGTTCGGTTAATTGTTCGAAATTTTTAAGAAACAACGTCATACAAAAGTCGCTATGCGAAGTTGGAATGCGATAAATATGTATTTATATAGGACTTTGGCAAAACTTTTTAGTCATTTTACTATTTTTAAAGTGATGATAAGGAACATGAAAGACGTCCAGCATAAAAAACTATTCTATGGTAGCGTAAAACAAATTAAGCAAAGACAAGAGAGATATAAATTATACAAGTGGAAAGATACTAAACAAGTTGTACTCAAGAATAGAGCTTACTGAAAGAGTAGTACCCAATAAGAGATATCTAAATCATACAAGTAGAAAGATATCTAATACCTTCTGCCTTGCTATTGAAGATCGTTGAAATACCCAGTGACTTACTACTTAAGATGTTAGAACTAACTAATTAAATTTCGATATGAGTAGCAGAATGGGTTCCGAAGTTTAGACTTTGGATATTAATTATTTGGTCACTTGTAGCCATTACCATAATCCCAAGACCAGAAAAAATAATAGTGTTTTGTTAGTTTTAAACTAATTAGTATATAAAATATAGTTTTCATATATAATATTATTCAATACGGTTCGGGTTTTTTCGGTTTATTTTATAAAATTAAAAATTCACCCTAATATTCGGTATGGTTATAAGTTTTATAAGTTTTAATTCCTACCTCTTACATATCGATTATAAGGCCATAATTATTTAATTTTACTTAAATCATAACTAGGAGTGTTAATGGTTCGGTTCGGTTGGTTATTTTGTATCATACCAATTTTTGAGTTATTTCATTTTGTATAACCAAAATTAGACTTTTCGGAACCGTCACAATCATCTCGGTTTCTCATCAATGTCGGTACGGTTCGGTTAATTTTTCGGTATTTTTTAAGAAACAACGTCATACAAGAGTCGTTATGCGAAGTTGGAATGAGATAAATAAGTATTTACATAGGACTTTGGCAAAACTTTCTAGTCATTTTTACTTTTTTCAAAGTGATGATAAGGAACATGAAAGAGCATCCAGCATAAAAATTCATCGTACTATTCTATGTTAGTGTAAAACAAATTAAGCAAAGACAAGAGATGACATAAAAGACGGCAGTGGCATGAAATGAGCATTTTTTTAACGAATGACATGGATAGACCACTTCTGAAAGTTGCGTGGCATTTTTAAGCCTCTTCATTTTCTTATATAAAATATATAATGTAAACACGTGATTTTTGACCCTCCCCGAGATTTTCTATATTTTTAGCGTAAAATATTTAGTTTAGTTTTAATATAACTATTTTTAACTAAATTTGACTCTTTTACTTTATTTTTACCTTAAAATGAAAAATAACAAAAATATAGTTTTGTTAATGTTTCGTAGTCATTTTTAAACTTGAAAAATATAAAAAATAGTTTTATTTTAATTACGAGTATTATAGTTATTTTGATTACCTAGGATTAATTAAATAACACCATTTTCGGTTCCGGGCGAAGAATAATATTCGGGTTCAAACTACCCGGTTTTATAATTTTCGGACCTAGCCCGTAATAAACCGAGTCCACTACACTGCAGGGGGACAACACATAATGGGGATGGGGAATAATAAGAAAAGGACAAGAAAAAAAAGACAAAAGAGACATGGGTCTTGAATTTAAAAAGGGAGATAAAGGGGATGGGGCTCACGTGAGGGATGGGGTGGATTTTTAAAAAACAAAAAGAAGAGACATTCTTTGGTTGATAGAAGAAGGGCATAACGGCAGAATTGAAGGAGGAGAGGAAGCAAAAAAACGGGAGCAAAGGAGAGGGTCTCTGGACGGCAAAAGAAAAGGAAAAAAAAAAAGAGTGCAAAAAACAAAAAAAAACACATAAAAAGAACTCAAAAGAAAAAGAAGAGAAAACGGGAGGCAGTAAAGAGAAGGGGCTGGATTCTTGGTCTCTGGACAAAAAGAAAAGGAAGAGAAAGACGGCAAAAACAGGATTGAAAAGAAGAAAACAAAAACGGGCAGCAAGAGAAGCAGTAAACATTTCTGTTGAGTTCGTCGTCATTCGTCGAGGTCCGGTACGTCGTTGGTTAGTCGCTGTCCTTGGTTCCAGTTTGGTTCGAGTTCTGTCCGGAGAGGTCGAGGTTTGAGATCGTCATAAAAGGTTCGTTTTCTCGTTGTGTACGTTGAAAAATATGCAGAAATAAAGGTGTTGTTCTTTTCCGATATTGTTCTTCTCGCTAATATTTTGGATCGTTTCGTATTTGATTTACTTTCGTATGGTTCAGACTATTTTTGTAAATATATGATTTCGTTGAACATGCAATGTCGAAGTTAGCTAATGAAAATGACTAATCCTTCATATGCTCGCCAACTAGTTATGCTTTCATTGTTTATGTAATTGTTCACCATAGTCTTGAATTTGCTCACTTAGTTAGCTACTCGTATGTTTACTCGAATTGGTTATAGTTGAGCACGATGTTGTCACATTATGGAAACTGGTTCATTATTCTTTAACTGAACGATGTAATTAGATTAAAGGAATCGGGGTGCATTTCATGTGACCCGACTCCAATTTTGAACAAGGTTAAATAAAGCGTGTCGTGAACCACAAGTGCATTTCATGTAGTGTGGCTCGCAACATGTTTTAAATAATCTTGAATTAACTCTCAAATAAATATAGCGGAATGTAGTTTGCTTTTAAATTAGAATTAGAGTTATGCCTCGCCTAACAAAATTGTACAAATCGCGGGGCCCTCATAAATGCATATGCAAAATATTTAGATTTCGAGATGTGCCGTTTCTTAGCGAATTTCCCGGCCTTCTCAAAAATGTAAATAAGTAATCGCTCTAGGCGCGTATTTTAATAATTTTACCTTCTTAAATACGGGCGTGCATTTCATGCGGCCCAAATCCAAATCCCAAAATGTTGAATAAGAATGTGTCGAGGATCCGGGTGCATTTCATGTGACGTGATTCGAAACATATTTTTAGGCAACATTCTCTTTCGTAAATAATAATAATAATAAAAGCGGTAAAGGGATATTAATTTGCATTAAGTATATAACTGTAAAAATCAGATAAATAAGCCGAATATGACAGTTAAGCGACCGTGCTAGAACCATGGAATTCGGGAATGCCTAATACCTTCTCCCGGGTTAACAGAATTCCTTATCCGGATTTCTGGTTCGCGGACTGTTAAACAGAGTCATTCTCTTCCTCGATTCGGGATTTAACCGGTGACTTGGGACACCATAAATCTCCCAAGTGGCGACTCTGAAATAATTAAAATAAATCCCATCTCGATTGTCCTTTAATTGGAAAAACTCTTTGCATCCTTGCGGGTGCGTAAAAAGAGGTGTGACA
>JASVEL010010554.1:0-59001 GCA_032618575.1 Nicotiana noctiflora
GCATTTGCGAACCAAGGCAGTATAGGGAATGTTTGCATTTGCGAACTTTTGTTCGCATTTTCGAACATAGGCAGGCCCTGGGGACTTTCGCATTTGCGAACAATTGTTCGCATTTGCGAATAAGGCTGGGTCAATGGGGCTTCGCATTTGCGATCAGGGTTCGCATTTGCGAGCCCTGCCTTGTACTTGCCCCTTCGCAATTGCGAGAAATACTTCGCAATTGCGAAGCCAACAGCTGGGTGAAAAACTAGCAGTGCAAAAATTCAGAATTTCATCCAACGGCCTATCAAATCTTTACCCGAGCCCCCGGGCTCCAAACCAAACATGTACACAACCTCGAAAACACATTATGAACTTGTTCGTGCGATCACATCGCCAATATCACCTCGTTTTCATCAAATCAAGCCTCAAATTCATGATTTTCATACCTTTGGTTTTCAAAACTTTCAAACTTGGGACTCAAGGTCCAAAACATCTCAAACGACATCCAAATGTCACCAAACTTTACAGAAATCACATATATAATATTTAAGACTTGTACTGGGCGTCGGAACCAAAATACGAGCTCGATACCAAGGTCAATTAATTCATTTCCTTTAACAATTACATCAAAAACAATTTCATAGAGAAATTCATAACTTGGGCTCTAGGCCTCAGAATTTGACTCCGGACGCATGTCCAAGTCCTATATTTTCCTACGGACCTCTCGGGACCATCCAATCTCAGTTCCGGATTCGTTTACCAAAAATGTTGACCGAAGTCAACCATTTCAATATTAATATGATTTTTATCCAAATTTCTCATAGAATTCATATTTTCTATCACAAAATCTTTCCGGCTACATGCTCGGATTGTGCACATAAATCGAGGCAACATGGAATGAGGTTTTCAAGGCCTCAGAAGCTCGAAATGATTAATAAAATAAGTGATGACCCTTTGGGTCGTCACAATCTCCACCTCTAAAACAACCGTTCGTCCTCGAACGGACAAAAGAAAGAAGTACCGAGTCAGGAAACAAGTGTGGGTAACGGCTCCGCATATCAGACTCGGACTCCCAGGTCGATGCCTCAGGAGGCTGACCTCTCCACTGAACACGCACAGAAGGATAACTCTTCGACCTCAACCGTCGAACCTGCCGGTCTAGAATAGCCACCGGCTCCTCCTCGTAAGATAGATCATTGTCCAATTGGACAGTACTGAAGTCTAACACATGTGTGGGATCGCCGTGGTATCTCCGAAGCATAGATACATGAAAAAGTGGATGCACGGCTGATAAGCTAGGCGGCAAAGCTAATCTGTAAGGCAAGGCTCGCAAATGCGAACATTTGTTTGCATTTGCGAACATAGGCAGGTTCTGGGGACTTTCGCAAAAGCGAACATCATCACGCTCTTCATAGGCGACACTCGGAGCAATACTCGCTCGCCAACCATGAAATCTACATCTCGAACCTTATGATCCGCATAAGTCTTCTGCCTAGACTGAGCTGAACGGAATCTCTCCTGAATAGTCTTGACCTTATCCAAGGCCTCCTGAACTAAGTCTGTACCCAACAACCGAGCCTCTCCCGGTTCAAACCATCCAACTGGAGATCGACATCGCCTACCATACAACGCCTCATACGGAGCCATCTGGATGCTAGACTGGTAACTGTTATTGTAGGCGAACTCTGCTAATGGCAGAAACTGGTCCCACGAGCCTCCGAAATCAATAACACAAGCTCGAAGCATGTCCTCTAGAATCTGAATAGTCCTCTCGGACTGGCCATCCGTCTGAGGATGAAATGCTGTACTCAACTGAACCTGGGTGCCTAACTCCTGCTGGACCGCTCTCTAGAACCGCGAGGTAAACTGCGTTCCCCGATCAGAGATAATAGATACTGGCACCCCATGGAGACGAACAATCTCCCTAATGTAAACCTCCGCTAACCTCTCCGACGAGTAGGAGACAGATACTGGAATAAAGTGTGCTGACTTGGTCAGCCTATCAACAATGACCCAAATAGCATCAAATTTCCTTCGAGTAAAAGGAAGTCCATAACGAAGTCCATAGTGATCCGCTCCCATTTCCACTCAGGAATTTCAATCCTCTGGAATACACCACCAGGTCTCTGGTGCTCATATTTCACCTGCTGACAATTTAGACACCGAGCGACATACGCAACGATATCTTTCTTCATTCCGCGCCACCAATAATGTTGCCGCAAATCCTGGTACATCTTCGCGGCACCTGGGTGAATAGAATACCGCGAACTGTGGGCCTCTGCTAAGATCAACTCTCGAATTCCTTCGACATTGGGCACACAAACTCGACCCTGCAATTTCAATACCCCATCATCATCTAGATTTACCTGTGTGGCACCTCCCCGCTGCATTGTATCTCTCAACTCGCGCAAATGAGGATCATCAAATTGCCTCTCACGGATACGCTCTAATAAAGAAGAACGAGCGACCGTGCAGGCTAACACCCTGCTAGGCTCGGAAATGTCTAATCTCACGAACCGGTTGGCTAAGGCCTGGACATCTAGAGCTAATGGTCTCTGATTGACCGGAATATATGCAAGACTACCCATGCTGGCATACTTTCTACTCAATGCATCGGCCACCACATTGGCCTTACCTGGGTGATATAATATAGTAACATCATAGTCTTTTAGCAACTCTAACCATCTCCGCTGTCGTAGATTCAACTCCTTCTGTTTGAACAAGTACCGTAGGCTTTTGTGATCGGTGTACACCTCACATGTCACACCATATAGATAATGCCTCCAGATCTTTAAGGCATGAACCACTGCTGCTAACTCAAGATCATGAACTGGATAATTCTTCTCATGTATCTTTAACTGCCTCGAAGCATAAGCGATAACCTTACCATCCTGCATCAATACCGCTCCAAGCCCTGTACGAGATGCGTCACAATAAACTGTATAAGGCCCTGCACCTGTAGGTAGTATCAACACGGGCGCGGTGGTCAAGGCTGTCTTGAGCTTCTGAAAGCTCGCCTCACACTCCTCTGACCACTGGAACTGGACACCCTTCTGGGTCAACCTAGTCATCGGGGCTGCAATAGAAGAAAACCCCTCTACAAATCGATGGTAGTAACCTTCTAATCCCAAGAAACTCTGGATCTCAGTCACTGAAGCTGGTCGAGGCCAATTCTGGACTGCCTCAATCTTCTTTGGGTCTACCTGAATACCTTCCACCGATACAATGTGACCCGGAAATGCTACCGAACTCAGCCAGAACTCACATTTAGAAAATTTGGCATATAGCTGGTTATCTTTCAGAGTCTGAAGAACCACTTTGAGGTGCTGCTCGTGCTCTTCCTGGCTGCGGGAGTACACCGGGATGTCATCTATGAAGACTATCACGAACGGATCTAAGTAAGGCCTGAATACCCGATTCATCAACTCCATGAATGCTACTGGGGCATTGGTCAACCCGAAGGACATGACCAAGAACTCATAATGCCCATATCTGGAGCGAAAGACTGTCTTAGGAATGTCAGCCGCCCTGATCTTCAGCTGATGGTAGCCTGACCTCAAGTCTATCTTTGAAAATACCTTGGCACCCTGAAGCTGGTCAAATAAATCATCAATTCGCGGAAGTGGATATTTATTTTTGATAGTCACCTTGTTTAACTGCCGGTAATCAATACACATCTGCATCGAGCCATCCTTCTTCTTTACAAATAATACGGGTGCTCCCCGGGGGGAAACACTGGGCCTGATAAAGCCCTTCTCAAGAAGGTCCTGCAACTGATCTTTCAACTCTTTTAGCTTCGGCGGGGCCATACGATAGGGTGGAATAGAGATGGGCTGAGTGCCCGGTGCCAGATCAATACAGAAATCAATATCCCTGTCGGGTGGCATGCCCGGCAGCTGAAAGAAAAACCTCGGGGAACTCCCGGTGCAATAGGGACCGACTCAATGGAAGGAACCTCTGCGCTGGAATCACGAACATAAGCCAGATAAGCTAGACACCCCTTCTCGACCATGCGTCGAGCCTTAACATAAGAAATAACAGTGCGAACGGAGTGGCTTGAGGTACCTTTCCACTCTAGTCGGGGTGATTCTGGCAAGGCTAAGGTCACCGTCTTAGCATGGCAATCAAGAATAGCATGGTATGGGGACAACCAGTCCATCCCCAATATGACATCAAAATCTACCATGTCCAAAAGCAACAAATCAACACGGGTCTCAAGACCCCCAAATATAACTATGCATGAACGATGCACCCGATCGACTACAATGGAGTCACCCACTGGTGTAGCCACATAAACTGGAATATCCAGAGCATAGCTGGGCACGGCCAAATACGGTGCGAAGTAGGAAGACACATAGGAATATGTAGATCCGGGGTCAAATAATACTGAAGCACCTCTGCCACACACAAGAATGGTACCTGTAATCACGGCATCTGATGCCTCTGCCTCTGGCCTGGCTGGTAAAGCATAGAATCGGGGATCTGCACCTCCCCTCTGAGCTACGTCTCTAGGACGGCCATCAACTGGCTGACCTCTACCTCTGGCTGGACGGTCTCCACCTCTACGGTCTCGACCTCCAGCTCTATAATCTCTACCCCCGCCTCTGGCCGGCTGGGCAGTCTGAGGGTCAGCTGGGGCCTGAATCATGGGACGAGGGCCCCACTGATGAGTGTTGTCCATTGCTCGAGGGTAGAACCTGACAAAATGCCCTGGGTCACCACAACCGTAGCAACTCTTGGGCTGATGGGGCTGCTGGCCCTGACCGCCCTGAATGGCCTCCACGAACACTCTGAAGAGGCTGAGCATTAATAGGAGGCTGGTCCGAATAATGCCCACGAAAACCGCGATCACCTGATCCACCTTGTGAAGCCTGAAGGGCGGAATGAAAAGGCCGGGAGGACTGGCCTCTATCAAAGGATTCTCTGACACCAGAGGAAGAACCACCAAACCTGCCTGAATGACGAGGCCTCTTATCCGAAGAATAACCGCCTCCCCTAGCAAGAGCCATCTCAACTATGCGTGCTGCATTGGCTGCCTCCTGAAATGATATGTCACTCCCCACGCCCATAGCCATCCGGAGTCTAATCGGCTGATTAAGCCCATCTATAAACACTGCGGACTCTCTCCCGCTCCGTGGGAAGTATCACTACTGCATGACGAGCCAAATCGACAAATCTCGTCTCATCTGTGTAACTGTCATAGTGCCACGATGGAGGCGCTCAAGCCGCCTCCGAAGTACATCCCGCTGAGTAGCGAGGGAGAAACTTCTCCATAAATAGTTCCGCAAGCCGGTCCCGTGATAAAGCTGGGGACCCTGCTGGTCGAGTCGAGCAATAATCTCTCCGCCGAGTCTTGGCGGATCCTGCAAGTCTCTGAAGGTACCGAAGTCAACTCCGTTTGTCTCCACGATTCCCATAGTCTTTAGAATCTCATGGCAACTGAATAAGAAGTCCCGAGGATCCTCCGATGCGGCTCCATGAATGTAGTGGTAAATAGTTTGGAGAAGCCGATCAAGCCTCCATAACGAATCGAGAGTCATGGCCGCTCCATCACTCGCATGAGTCGTGGTACTCGACTCGAGTGGCCACGGTGGCTGAACCACCGGTGCTCGAGGTGAGGAGCTGCGGGTCGGAGTACGAGCGATAGGAGTACGGGCCCCTCCTCCCGGCCGAGAAGCGGTCGGTGCAAGCGATAATAAACTCGCTGCGGCAATGCGTCGTCCATGAATCCCGCTATTCGACCAAAGCATCCGGAGATCCGGGGTAAATAAAGCCTCTCCCGGGACTTGAGCTGGGCCCACTGGAGCCGCTGGGACCGGAACCTCCTCGTCGATCTCAATATGAGGCTCCCCTTCTGGAGTCTGCCTGGGGCCGAGCTCTACCCCTACCACGGCCTACGATACGGCCTTGGCCCCGCCCCTCGCAAGAGCCGCACTGGGGCTCGGGCTGCTGGTCGGCGGACGAAGAAGCGCGTGTCCTCGCCATCTGCGAAAGGACAAAATAGAAATTCAATCAATAATTGAGGAACAAGTCGCACGACAAGAAAGAACAAATGAGAGACTCTTTCCTAACTCGATAGACTCTGGAGGACAAGTACAGACGTCTCCGTACCTACCTCTCAAACTCTACTAAGCTTGTTCGTGAGTGGTGAGACCTATGTAACCTAGAGCTTTGATACCAACTTGTCACGACCCGGATTTTTCCCCAACATCGGGATCGTGATGGCGCCTACTCGTGGTAGCTAGGCAAGCCACTGTATTCATACTATCCTGTTTTTAACACAATTTTAATTAAATAAATGTGGAATACTTTATCGAAATAGAAATAACTAATTACAAGATGAAAATCATACTGAAATCCTCTACCCAAGACGTGGAGTCACCAACTCACGAACTACTATGGAATACTACACATAAAAGTCTGAAGGAAATATAACATAATTCTGTTTGTCTCGGAACAAAGAGACTACGGCTAATAACATAAATAAAGAGAGAGACGCCGGGCCTGCGGACGTCTGCAAGCTACCTCGGTCTCAAATATGATCAACTCCCACGCAATCGATTTACTGCTGCTGCTGCTCCTGATCGTAACCTGGACTTGTGCAAAAACGCACAGAAGTGTAATATCAGCACAACCGACCCCATGTGCTGGTAAGTGCCTGGCCTATCCCGGCGAAGTAGTGACAAGCCTAGGACCAGACACCCACATAAACCTGTGCAATTCAATATATATGTATACCACGGAATAACAAGAAATAACCAGGTAATAACACAATAAGGAATATCTCAAAGAATTCAACAATTAACAACAGTTAATAAATTCACAAGGAAAAACAAAGTATAATGTAAACACAAGTAATATCAAGTCAAGGAATAGCAAGCGGTTGCACGGCATCACCCTTCGTGCTTTTACTCTCATCCTCACCAAATAAGCAAATAAAGTACACGGCATCACCCTTCGTGCTTTTACTCTCATCCTCACATCCATAGTACGGCATGATCCTTCGTACATGGTTCAATAACAGGGCACGGCATGATCCTTCGTGCATAATCAATAAAACATGGCACGGCATTAACCTTCGTGCATAAATAAATAAACATGGCACGGCATCACCCTTCGTGCATTATCACTCTTCCTCGCCCAAATAACAATCACAGTTAAGGGCAAAGAAAGAAGCAGTAATTCATAAACTGTCCCAACAAGGGCAATCAATAATCATCTTCACAACAAGTCCCGACAAGGGAGAACAATAACAATTCATCTGTAATATATCTCAAAATAATCATTTTCCAATGACTCACGGTCATACTAGATGCCAGTGTATGGATGCTCGTCACCACAGCCCATACACCGCACTCGATCACATAACACATAACACATAATCCTATTCCCTCAAGCTAGGATAGAACAAATACTTACCTTGAATGTTTATGAACAATTCAATCCGTGGAAATGTCTTTTTCTTTCAAATTTCGCTCCAATCCAATCGTATCTATACACAATTGATTTAATATCATCAATACTACTCAACAAACTAATTCTTAAGACCAAATACAACTTTTACAACATTCTGCCCGGAATAGTGAATTTCAACCCCGGGCCCACATGGTCGGAACTCGGGGTTAGGACCAAAATCCGGTTACCCATCCCCACGAGTTCATGTATATGATTTGTTTCAAAATCGGACCTCAATTCGAGGTCCAATTCCCCAATTTATGAAAAACCCTATTTTCTAACAAAAACAAGAAATTTCACCATGAAAACCTTTGATTTCTAATGAAAAACATGTTTAATGATGTTAGGAATTGAAAGAATTAAGTAATAAGTGACTTACAATTGTTTTGATGAAGAAGGAATCCGTGAAGAATCGCAAATGGGTGTTTTTGTTTTGTAAAAAGTGAAGAAATGAACTTAAAATCGTGTTTTACAGGTCTCTGTGCTCGCATTTGCGAACATGGGTTCGCAATTGTGAACCCCGACCAATTTATAGAGTTTGAAAAATAAGCTAAGGCTGGGAAGTTCGATTTTGCGAACATTTGTTCGCATTTGCGAACACTGGCAGACAAAGGGAGTGTTCGCATTTGCGAACTAATGTTCGCATTTGCGAACATAGGTTGTATAGGGCAGTGTTCGCATTTGCGAACAATGGTTCGCATTTGCGAACCAAGGCAGTATAGGGAATGTTCGCATTTGCGAACATAGGCAGGCCCTGGGGACTTTTGCATTTGCGAATAATTGTTCGCATTTGCGAACAAGGCTGGGTCAATGAGGCTTCGCATTTGCGATCAGGGTTCGCATTTGCGAGCCCTGCCTTGTACTGCCCCCTTCGCAATTGTGAGAAATACTTCGCAATTGCGAAGCCCACAGCTGGGTGAAAAACCAGCAGTGCAACATTTTAGAATTTAATCCAACGGCCTATCAAATCTTTACCCGAGCCCCCCGGGCTCCAAACCAAACATGTACACAACCTCAAAAACACATTATGAACTTGTTCGTGCGATCACATCGCCAATATCACCTCGTTTTCATCAAATCAAGCCTCAAATTCATGATTTTCATATCTTTGGTTTTCAAAACTTTCAAACTTGGGACTCAAGGTCCAAAACATCTCAAACGACATCCAAATGTCACCAAACTTTACAGAAATCACATATATAATATTTAAGACTTGTACCGGGCGTCAGAACCAAAATACGAGCCCGATACCAAGGTCAATTAATTAATTTCCTTTAACAATTACATCAAAAACAATTTGATAGAAAAATTCATAACTTGGGCTCTAGGCCTCAGAATTCGACTCCGGACGCATGTCCAAGTCCCATATTTTCCTACGGACCTCTCGGGACCATCCAATCTCGGTTCCGGATCCGTTTACCAAAAATATTGACCGAAGTCAACCATATCAATATTAATATCATTTTTATCCAAATTTCTCATAGAATTCATATTTTCTATTACAAAATCTTTCCGGCTACATGCTCGGATTGTGCACGTAAATCGAGGCAACATGGAATGAGGTTTTCAAGGCCTCGGAAGCTCGAAATGATTAATAAAATAAGTGATGACCCTTTGGGTTGTCACAAGAAGCTGAATGGCTGAAAAACATATTACTAGATACTAAGTTGTGGCCACAACTTATGCCAGCCATTTCTATATTATGTGATAGTGAGACTACAATGTGCGTAGCTCATAATAAAATTTATAATGGGATATCAAGACATATAAGCCTAAGACATGCTTATATAAGAGAGTTAATTACCAATGAAACTATAACTATAATATATGTGAGATCAAATAAAAATTTGGCTGATCCACTTACTAAGGCATTGCCAAAGGAAGCTGTACAACATACAAGTGAGAAAATGGGGCTAAAACTCTGAAATTAAAACACAAGTGATGGGAACCTAATTTTGAATTAGTATACACTCTAATAATAGAAGTTCTAAGGATAATAACAAGTCATTTGTGTTGTTTAAGCATTGATCTTCTCTTAGGAGCCTTAATTCTAATGTACTGCTTAATGTTATATGAGAAGCTACAGAGTTGTTAAGTACCTGTTATAACAAGGATACAATGACAAACTCGAAAGTGCAAACTATTACTTTGAAAAGGTTAAATTAATTCTTAATGGAATTAGGAAATGTTTGAGTAATAGGAACATAAAGTCCAAATTCCACCTATATGAATATGAAGTGGTGCCGCTTCAAATAAGATAAAGGGTTGGTCTTGTAAATATTCATGAAATCAGGAGTAGCACATAGCCATAAAAGTGCTAAAGCTCTACACTGGATTGTTTCGCTGCTTAATAATATTGTGTGTGTGATACTTTCGGTTTGACAAAAAGAGTAATTGTTCAAATCTTAGGATACCAATAGTTTCGTCTAACTTTAAGGTATTTATACTAGTCGAAAGTTCAAATCAACACAAGATACATCAATTATGCATGATATTATGATACATATACAAACTAGTGGGGGATTGTGAGCACGTGCTTTTTGCCTCACAAGAATTACTCCCAAAAGAATTCAAAAATAAAATAATTTTCCTTTGTGTGGAATTTTGAGAATTTTCGTGGCATTTCTGGTTAATTATTTGTATTTATTTGTGCATGTTTATTTTTGGGTTTAATTAATGAAAAATACCAAAAAATATAGAACAAAAAATACATGTTACATTTACATTAGAGAATTAATTGTTTAATTAAGAGTAATTAAATGTTCTTTACATAAATGAAAAAATCACAAAACAATATACACTTATTCTATTTTCGTCATTTTAATATGCCATTGTGTGATTTTATTTTTTTATTAAATGTCTTAACTTGTGTGTTAATTGCTGTTGAGGGTTAATTAATATTTTATAGTTTAATTTTGGTTTCAAAATTTATTTTAGAATTTTTTTTTAAATTTGTTAATTAAAAGAAGAAAAGAAAAGAGTTGAAAAATTAAGAGAAACTCGAATTGGGCCCATATCCTCTAATTAAATCCAGAGCCCAAGCTAACCCACCCCAAGCGTCCAGTCTGCAACAACCGCCCCACCCGACCCCGTTTTCACCACGGTAATGATCTCGACCGTTGGATTCTCATGATCCAATGGCCCAAGTTAATTGTTACCTTTTAATCTACCCAAAACCACCCCCAAACCCCCTGTTACCCGTTCATTCCCCTCCCCCCCAAACCCCTTCTTCTCTTTCTCTCTCACTAAGACCAAACACTCCCAAACCCTAGTAGCCATCGCCATATTCCCTCGCTTGATAAGCCGGCTACAACGCCACGACCGGCCACCAAATTCACACCCCTTAACCGCTTTGACCTCCCCATACCACATACCTAACCAATTAACTTCGAATTATTGTAGAACGTCTCGAATCTCAGATCGAAGACCGGACCAAAAAAAACCCTAGTTTACCCAAACCTTCCCCAAATCAACACCCCACAACCCCATAGTTTCCCCTCACCAAATTCGAACATGTTTGTGTGAAGCCTTTTATTTTTCGAAGTACTTTGAAGATTTCAGAATCTATTTCATCACAAAGTAGTGTTACAACTTCTTTAGCTTTCTGGATACTAGACACAAAGGGCTACAACTTTCGTTTTTGAATTACATACAAATGCTTTGGCGATCAAAAGATATGAGCTTCCGAAGTAGGATCAGTGATGTGCAGGTCTTCACGATCGCGCGCCCCCGCGCTAATAGGAGTGCGGTCCGCGCCCAAATGACAGCCCCATCCATTTTATAAGTTCCAGGATGTCCGTACTCACTCAAAACTCACCCGAAACACATGTGAGGCCCTCGGGACCTCAACCAAAAGAACCAACACATCCTAAAACATTATACAAACTTGTTCCAATCATCAAAACACCTCGAATAATACTAAAATCATGGAATTACATCAAATTCAAGCCTATATTCCTTTAAAACTTCCAAAATACACCTTCGGTCAAAAACCCGACCAAAACATGTCCGAAAGACTTGAAATTTTCCACGCATATCCCAAATTATCTAGCAAAGCTACAGCAAGTTCCGGAATTCCGTTCCGACCTTTGGATCAAAATTTCACCTATCAACCGGAGTTGGCCAAAATACTAACTTTCGGCATTTATAGCTTAAATGAGCTACGGACTTCCAAAATACATTCCAAACACGCTCTTAACCCCGAAATCACCAAACGGAGCTAAAGAAACCATCAGATTTCCATTCCTAGGCCGTCTTAATATTGTTCTGAAAACGAACCATTGTTCAACTACAAAGCTCTCATTTAGGGACTAAGTGTCCCAAAACACTCCAGATTCTAGAACCGAACCACTTACTACACCTCACGTGCCGATATACGATAACCATGATTTCCATCACAACTCTAGAACTGACGATAGGCTAATACTTGGTCCAAGCCACCATAACCCTTTCCGAGGTCCGCCTACTCATAACAGGCCCTAACAGAAGAATACTTAAGAATGCCATCAATCACTGCAACCGACAAGCCTCAAATGCACCACCACAATCACATGCATAACTCGATCATGCTGCGTGAATCGATCACTGACATCGATATGCCAACTCGAGTATAGCTAATCAATCTACTTCCTTCCAGTTCATCCTTGACTGCCTTAGAAATGTTAATATCTCCCTTCAATAGCTAACTTATTCCAACCGCACTCACCCCGAGTGACCTTAAATCATGAGACCATGCTGTCTAAAAAACGACGACCATTTCATGTCTCTCAAATGCTACACCACAAGTCAAAAACATCATAGAATATTTTCTGCCTTTCTTCATAAGTTGTTTCAAAAGCTTAACTCTCAACTGTACCTATAGACTCAGAATCATCAGGCACTACACTTTAACTTCTGAATTTGTTAGGCCCGCTATTGAGAGTCATCCGGCCCTGACTTGTCCCAATATGCGACCAACTCTACTGAATTTTTTTTTCTTATAACATATGAATACCCTCTCGATAAAGCACCAAGCTGGATCACTTCCCCCGAAGCCTGCACCTATACGAGGCATAAATCATGAATCTTCCCTCAAGTTTGAACATAAGCCAGTAAGGCTAACCATAACATGCATTCAACAATACATATACTCAAATTACCACTCATGGTCATTTCCCGTGGCCACAATAACCCATTAATATGCTATTATCCAGAATTCACGCAGGTAATTAACCATGCGACCCAATCGTAAGCGGTGGGACTCTCCCACTTAGCCCAAAGCTACTATTACACGACTCTCGAACACATTAGAACCATTCTCTCAAATCATTTACTCTTATTCAACTGCAATTCACTTGATCCAACGAACATAACCACCTGTGCCCTATTAGCACTCTAACACCATAGGGTATGACCTCATTCCAATACAACTAAATATCTTCCCGCCCCATGTACCGAGCATTCTTTACCACCGACAGCTTAAGACGTACTGTAATTCTCACACATCTATGAAACACCATGTAGCCTTTGTCAAAGTTTTCCCTGCTGATAATGAAATGTAGAATTACTATGGACATAGGAACATCAAAAGTCCAAAAGTCATACCCTACAAATCTCGACTCTTACTCATCAGCAAGTTTCAAAGAACTTTTGAATAGCACTTAAATACATCGCATGGCAAATTTGATATAACACATGACCCATAATTTGGTCTTTGATAGTGAAATTCTTTCACTTGGCACGAAGACATAAGATTCATCATGTTAATCCATGATACTAACCTTCATCATTTGTACGACATCAACATAAGACAGCCCAAGACATTCATTTGGTACATGTACTTCTTAAGATAGTTAAACTCATTTCCCCCAGTATCTCTGGTGGTTGAATTCTTCGCTAAATAGATATCTCATATGAACCACATAGTCTTTATTACCACCAACTATCTTTAGATCTACATCCACCTTGTGATTCTACCATTACTGTGACGATTTGGCAGTTAAGTTAACCTTCTCAAGACCGTACTTATCAACCGAATGTCAGAACCTAGTGCACCCCCATGTGCACAGTTGAAAATCTCTCAATTCTCTTGCATTATCGATATAGATGACACGCGGTAACAATGGTTGAGTAAATTCTTGACTCCCTTGAAATCCCTCTGCAGTGTCACGAACCATCGGCGCATTCTTGACACCGAGTGCGCAATATCAATACACGAGTGGATGCAAAAGAACATATGATATAGGTTCCATCTGAATATATGGCGCAGGATAAGGAATTCAAAGAATTGAAGAGTTTCCTAAATAGTTACATAGCGCTTCGTAGATAAATACAGACGTCTCCACATCGATCATCGAGAATCTAAGTAACTGGTCTATGTCCTGTGACTCCTACGAACCTAGAGCTCTGATACCAACTTGTCACGACCCTAGTTCACCATTCGTGAACTTATCATGACGGCACCTAGTCTTCGCGACTATTAAGCCTAAGACGATGCGGAATGTACAAATTTGATGAGAACAAGAGATAAAGTAGTAGCGGAATAATGTAAAAGAAATGTAATATGTGTCACTCGGCACATACACTTCGCCAAAACACACTAAATAACATACTACCAAGACCCGAAAACCCACGGGCAACACAGACTAAGAAAGAGTACAACTGTGGCTCTATACATCAGGAAATGTCTATAGAACGAGAGTAAGGGAAATAACTGTTGTCACTAGTGAGAGTAGAAGGGGACTCCCGGGATCCGCAAACGTAGCAGATCATGTTTCGAGCCTCCTAAAGAGTTGCTAGATCACCTGAAATGTACCTGATCTGATATACCTGGATCAGCACAACAAAAGTGTGCAGAAAAGTATCGTGAGTACACCACAGCGGTACTCATAAGTGCCAAGCCTAACCTCGATGGAGTAGTGGCGAGAAAGGGCAGGGCCCTACCGAGAAAACAATAACATAATGATCAAAACAGTAATAAGCAGGAATACGTAAGAATGAATCTGAAATAACAACAATGAAGTAATTACTGCAACCGACTACGATTAGCTAACTACAAGAAACCAACACAACAAAAACTCAAATCAACAAGTCCAGGACCTATGGGAATTGAACCCACAGTCCATCTCTATATCAAACAACTCAGGATCTCCGGGAATTTAACCCGCAATCCCAATATTAGTATCTCTGGGTCTCCGGGAATCGAACTCGTATCCTGTATCTCAATATCTCAGGATCTCCGGGAATTGAACCCGCAGTCCGTATCTCTATAAATATATCAATAAACTCCAGGTCTGCGGGACTCGAACCCGCAGCCCTTGGATCTTTGTGAATCGAACCCGCAGTCCACAAACAATACCACTCCGGGTCTCTAGGAATTGAACCCACAGCCCTTGGATCTCCGGGAATTGAACCTGCAGTCCACCAACACAAACAATAAATAGGAACACATAGAGAAATATGATATGCATAACTACAACTTCACCAAAACTAGTGCCAACAATTATCAAGAGGTCCAAGTAAGACAATTAGGCATTTAGACAGATAAATCCCATCTAATCATGCTTTTCTAACGAATATCATGTAATGTCACAATTTAATCAGCTAAGAACAAAAATATCATGAATTGGACAATTCAAGTAAGGTGGGTTCCAACAATCTTCGCGTGTACACGCCCGTCACCTCGTGTACAAGGCATTTAAATTAACACATAATATCCTAGGGGTGAAGGTTCCCCCACACGAGGATAGACAAGCCACTTACCTCGATCAAGTTCAAGTCAGCCTGAAATCACACTCTTGCCACGAGTATCCGACTCCAAATAGCTCAAATCTATTCAATTACATTGCATATTGTAAATAAAAATTCAAGCAATTTATTCTACAATTAAATTCTAAGCTAATATGCAAAAATTTGTAGAATGACCAAAATGTCCCTCGGGCCCCACGTCTCAGAACCGGGTAAAATTTATTCCAGAAACCTTGCACTCTCACGAGTCTAACCATACCAAATTTATCCAATTTCGACACCATTTGGTCCTAAAAATCTTCAGTTTATATTTTTGAAAGATTCTAGAATTTCTTCCCAAATTCCATCTCAAATCACTAATTAAATGATGAATTCAATGATAGATTCATTTACTATAACCAAAACTGAGTTAGAATCACTTACCCCGATGAATTTCTTGAAAAACATTCGAACAATCGCCAAAATCCGAGCTCTATAGGTCAAAATATCAAATAAAACCCAAAACCTCGTATTTATGGAGTACCCCTCGGACTTCCGACAGTGCGGACAGCACAAAAATGACCACGGTCCGCGCCCAGGAAGTGTGGCCGCACAAAAATGGTCGCGGCCGCGCAGTTTTTTGCTCTACAGTGACATGCTTTAGTATTTTGGCGATAACTTTAACTACAGATGTCCAAATTACAACTTCTTTAGCTTTCTGGATACAAGACACAAAGGGCTACAACTTTCGTTTTTGAATTACATACAAATGCTTTGGAGATCAAAAGATATGAGCTTCCGAAGTAGGATTAGTGATGTGCAGGTCTTCACGATCGCGCGCCCCCGCGCTAATAGGAGTGCGGTCAGCGCCCAAATGACAGCCCCATCCATTTTATAAGTTCCAGGATGTCCGTACTCGCTTAAAACTCACCCGAAACACATGTGAGGCCCTCGGGACCTCAACCAAAAGTACCAACGCATCCTAAAACATTATAAAAACTTGTTCCAATCATCAAAACACCTCGACTAATACTAAAATCATGGAAATACATCAAATTCAAGCCTATGTTCCTTTAAAACTTCCAAAATACACCTTCGGTCAAAAACCCAACCAAAACATGTCCGAATGACTTGAAATTTTGCACGCATATCCCAAATCATCTAACAAAGCTACATCAACTTTCGGAATTCCGTTCCGACCTTTGGATCAAAATTTCACCTATCAACCGGAATTGGCCAAAATACTAACTTTCGGCATTTATAGCCTAAATGATCTACGGACGTCCAAAATACATTCCAAACATGCTCTTAACCCCGAAATCACCTAACGGAGCTAACGAAACCATCGGCTTTCCATTCCTAGGCCGTCTTAACATTGTTCCGAAAATAGACCATTATTCAACTACAAAGCTCTCATTTAGGGACTAAGTGTCCCAAAACACTCTAGATTCTAGAACCGAACCGCCCGGCAAACCACAATAGCATAAATGAACTTAGGGAAATAGTTAAATTGGGGATCGAGGCGTAAATTTCAAAAACGACCGCCCGGGTCATTACACCTTTTGCTATATTTCTTTTCCGTTTTGTATACTTTCATATAAATGTCTTCTGTTGCATCTCCTTTCTATTAATTTGTTTCATTATCATGGTCGAGTCCGAGTATTAGATTAATGGGTGTTATCATTTGAAATTAGTGTTTTTCAAATTCTTTTTTTTTATGGTTCGAGATCAGTAACAAGTTTAGTTCATATTTTTTGAATTATGCTCATTAATGTTCATGATTGAGTCTAAGATGTTAAGTGTGTATATTTGATTTCTCTTATTGTAGCTTGGTCTTCGCCAAACCAATTAGTGCTCATAGTTTGATCTATTACTATTAAGATAATTATGTTTAGTTCGTATTGTGATATTTGATCCCTTGTAAAATCCAATGTCATTCTTTTTAGGTTATCTTTAGCTTGTGAGAAACTTAACTATCCATGTTTAACTTAGCTATAGCTTAAATTTAGTCTTAGTTTGTTCCAATAATTCATTTGTAATTAGTTTAGGAGAATTGGTCATAGCTGTTGTAGTTCAGTTTTTAAATTGGACGAAATTTTGTTATAATTGGATTAGGGTCAGGACAGTAATTCCAGTAGGGTGCTAATAATTTTAGGGGGTAATTAGCACTAATTGATGGCTGCTAATCAACAACATTAGGGGTTTGTCTAGGAGGATGCTAATTTAGGTAGAGGGTACACTTTTATTATTAATTAATGTGAGTGGAAATTAGGTACCTATTTAATATTGAAAAAGGACTAAGCTGTGGGGAGGCAAAGGCACCAATTGTATGCTTATAAAAGGCAGCAAAATAGATTTGAAAAAAAACAACAGACACACACTAAAAAAAAAACTTTGCAAAAGCTTGGAGACATTGAGGGTGAGAGAAAACGTATAGAGATAAAGTATACATTCTGCTATAAAAAAATAAAATAAAAATAGAGGTTGAGGGAGTTTGTAAAAGGAAACATAGGCTATGTTTTTATATTTAAATTCAGTCTTTGAGCATTTGAAAACAGAAATCTAAGTTTCCTATTTTATCACTTCTATTTCTTCCGTTCTGCCTCGCGATTGATGTTGTGTTTCTGGGATTTCACTAGAGTTTCAAGTAAATTTTCTAAGTGTGTTATTCCTGGTCTGCATTGGTTGTTTGTTGCTGTGTTATTGCTTGGTCTTTCTGAAACTACAACTGGATTCTGGGTTCATTTCTGTTAGTTGCTGTTGTGTGTTGCTGCTTGTTTACTGTCAAGTTGTCATTGATCCTTTCTCTACAATTGGCTATTGAAATTCCAGTTCCAAAGATCAACTTTCTGCTATTATTTGGCCTTGTTTTAAGAGTGTTGCACTGATTTGTTGTCCTTTTCCTTCTTCTTCTATGAATCCTCACTTTCCAGGTATGTCCTCAAAATTCGAAGTGTTGTAATCGAATTGGCATGTACCTCTATAAACTTTTGAGTGGAAAAATGAAGGTCTAAAATACACATCATGTAAATTCCCATGCTTATGGACATGAAATGAAGAGAATGAGTGATTCTCCATGTATTTTCATATAGGATTTCATGTATTGTAGGATAAACTTTCATTTGTACCTAATTGGACTGTTTTGGACTATTAAACATGTGGTTGTTCAGCTGTAATATTAGCCTTTGTATAATTTAATACTTGTTTTAGTTTAACTTTTTAAAAGAAATCAGAAGTAGTATGGATTTGCAATTAGTTTCAAGCTGCATGCACGCCTCAAATGACTTTATATAGCAGTAGTTAGTATCAGTAGTTTAGTTTATTAAGTCGACATCTTCGTTTTACATTGACTTTAATGTTTCAGCGTGGGTGTTAATCATTTTAGGTTAAACCATTGAATCCCATATAAAACTGGTATAATCACTTTAGGTTGGTACCTATATCAGTAGTTTACTTGATTTAAACATGCATCATCACTTTGACTGATTGGGGTTAACTAGTTGTTTGATAATCAATGTTGATTTAAAATGATTGTGCATATTTCTATAAAAACGGATCAATCTCAGATTTCTGGGCCTATTATGAGCCCAGATAGCTCGATTTCTTGTGCAAATGAATTTGGGCTTGCGATTGAAGCCAAGAAACATTGTTCTCTTCCTTTGGGTTGTTTGGAGTGTTAGCCCAATTGATATATTGTTTATTAATCAGAATTATTAAACCCGGGTCGAGGCCCAACACTTGTGAATAGCCTTGCAAGGCTGGTGGTGACTCTCATGTTACTAGGGCCGCTTTCAAAGCCCAAAATTGCCGAGGGTCTGAATTTATATGAGTTCATGAGCCAAAATATAGTAGGTCTTAAACAATACTCATTAATTTGGCCCTTTTAGAGACAAGATCAATAAAAAATAAGAGTTTTCTTTAGGATGTCCTTAAAATAAACGAGGTGTGCAACGTCGAATAAAATAACAAATTGTGTGGCCCTTTTTAGTTACTTCTTTCAAAATATTTTAGTCCTCGGGAAGTGCCATTAAGCGAAATTCATGGATTCCCGTAAAGCTAAATAATACGCTAGTTGCCTTAGGTCAGGCATTTAATAATATCACCTTCTTAAACTCGTGTGCACAGTTATGTGACCCAAATCCAAATCTCAACGAAGTTGAAATGTATCAAAAACCACGGGTGCATTTATGTACCGTGGTTCGAGACGTATTTTTATGACGTTGTAATTCTCTTTAACTAATAAATAAGAACGGTTCACGATTAAAAATCACATAAATTGGAACACGTACTAAAATCAAATAATAAGCCAAATATAACAGTTGAGCGACCGTGCTAGAACCACGGAACTCAGGAATGCCTAACACCTTCTCCCGGGTTAACAGAATTCCTTATCTGGATTTTTGATTCGCGGACTGTTAAACAGAGTCATTCTTTTCCTCGATTCGGGATTTAACCGGTGACTTGGGACACCGAAAATCTCCCAAGTGGCGACTCTGAATTGATTAAATAAATCCCATTTCGACTATCCTTTAATTGAAAAAACTCCCCTCGTGCCCTCGCGGGTTAGCGGAAAAAGGAGGTGTGACAACTCTGGCGACTCTGCTGGGGAAAACTCTAAAACCCAGCACCACTGGTTCATGGTTAGAAATTCGAGCTTAGAATAATTGTTGTATTTGGCTTTGTTTAATTAGCTAATATTTTTATATGATATATGCTAATATGCAAAATGATAAATTTTACCTCTTTGATATTATTTGAACTGTATATATAAACTGTGCCGAAACCTTTCTCTTCTCACCTTCGGGGACATGCTTACTGGTTGAGACTCCCTATTCTGTTAGTGTCTTACCTTAAAATAAGAAAGAGGCTCGGAATGTTTCTAAGCCGGCTAGCCTTTTGGTTCCCAGAAAGGAGCTCCTTCCTCGACTCGAGTTGTCTGCTTTGGTACACGGTCTAGAAGAAATACCCAGGTTTTTAACATAGTATAACAAAATATCATGCCTGATCCCTAGTAGGAACACTTATTTTCATCATGTTGCATTTGACTTAGGGGACTCAACACAGGGGTTGGGTTCGTCTAGGACAGGCAACCTGAAATGAAAAGACCATCCTGCTGCATCCTGTTTTATGCATTTATTTGCTTTGGACTTGCATGCTGACCGGGTTTTAAATACTGGGGAAAACGAAAAAAATGTAGAGAGATAAATACTTATTTTAGAATAACAATGCTCAAGTAGTGTCGAAACTCTGCCGGATTTTCGAGAAAATAAAAAAAATGTTTTTATAGTTTATTTTATTTGCCAACAAAAATGATAAGTTTTTATTTTTTTTAAAATAGTTCGCTTTATTTGCCAAAACAAATGTGTGTGATTTTGTTTCCAAAAATAGTTTAACTGTTTGGCAATAAAATAATTTATTTTGTTTACCAATAAAAAAAATGCAAAAAAGGGGAAAAATATTTTGGCTGCAGATATAATTTGTTTTATATATTTCACCAAACTACGCGGTTTTGATTCTCACCGGATGTGAGATATGTAGGCAACCTCCATCGGTTCCAACTTCCTATTTTGCAAAAAAATAGCCAAAAATGTCAAAATTAATTTTTCGTCGTAAATAAATCGGTGATGCCATTTTTGAAAAACAGCCGAATGTTCCCAAAAGGGACGTCGGAAGGCTAATTTTGTACAAACAACCACCTTTTGGTCAATTTTTTTTAGATTTTGGCCGATTGACGCACATAGCCTTAAAATCTTCGTCTCCGAAGCACTGAAAGGTCGTGTTTGCAAAATTTGGTCTTTTAAGTTTTTTTAGAAAAAATGTGTCAGAGTCAAATAAAAGTTTTTCTTTGTCTAAAATCACCTAATAAATGTGCAGGATGAGCACAATTCAAAATGAACCCTTTTCAATCCTCACTAAAATCTCGATCCAATTGCAATTATAGTGGAATGATTTGGGCAAAGAAGGGCAAGACGAAATCAAAAAGTATTTGAAGGGTCTCACGGGTTTGCTAGAAATCAAGCCGCGAGGGGATATTATAAGAGCATTGATCGCCTACTGGAACCCAGCACACAATGTCTTTCGCTTTGACCACTTCGAACTCACCCCGACTTTGGAAGAAATTGCCGGGTATATTGGAAACACTGACATACAATTAGGACACCAATATCCAGTTGCTCCAAGGGTTGTCGTTGTGCATCAATTTTTAGACTCGTTGAAGATAATCAGAACAGTACATAACCCAGATTTAGCACAAGGTTTTTGTACTCTAAGCTTCATCTACCTAAGATACGGCCATGGGGAGGTTTCAATAAACCAGATAATAAGTTCTGCAACAAGAGTAACCGCCAAAAATGGGATGAGCATAGACGAGTAGCCTTCATGATAACCTTTTTGGGACTTCTAGTGTTCCCAAGGAAAGACGGGAATATTGATATAAAGATAGCCGGGATCGTCATTACTTTGCTCACCCAAGACGAAAGCACTCTTGCCCCATGATTGTATCAAATATCTTCCGAGCCCTTACAGCTTGCAAAGCCGGGAAAGTCTTTTTTTAAGGGTGAAATTTGTTGCTGCAAATATGGATGATCGAGCACTTGTGTCACCGTGCCCAATTCCTGAGCTATGGTTCTACTGAGAAAACCTGTATAGAGGAGTTCTACACAAGGATCGAGGGGGGCACTTTACCTGAAGGAATCTCGGCATGGACATCATACTTCCTGGCTCCCAATGCAAGTCAAATACAGTGGACGTTGGGTTGGTCACCAATTGATAAAATCATATATATGCCAGCAGCTAGGTCTCATTTTCTTTTAATGGGGCTCAAGAGAATTCAACCTTATGCGCCCTATCGGGTTTTGAGGTAACTCGGAAGATGCCAGATAATTTCTAAAGATGAAGATCTGAGTACCCAGGTTATTGAAATCGGTCCTGACGGCCAATTCCCAGAGGCAAGAGTCCGCCATATCTGGAGCAAATGTCAATATCTAGAGGCAAACAATTGTGTGTCAGATCGGGTTAAAAGAGAGATTTCACCTAGATATCACGCTTGGTATAAAGGGGAAGCATCATGCGGGAGACCGGCCGAAAGACCTCACCTCAAAGAGTTCGCGGAGTCATCACAAGAACACTGGGATTGGTTGGCAAAAAAGAAGGTTACAGGGCAAAGATTAGCAAGATGGAGCAACAGATTAGGGACCTGCAATTTGAAAAGAATATGCAAGTTGCCGCCGATGGAGGGGACAAAAAGGAACTGGCCCAAGAAAATGAGATGTTAAAGGCCCAAATCAAACAATTAATAGAAGATGCAGAAAACAAACCAAGAAATCCATCTGACAGTAGATTAATAGAAAGGTTAGAAGATCAAGCCTTTGACCTCCAAAGGGATTTGGAAATATCTGAAGCAGTGATAGCAAGGATCAGATCTAGATAGACGAGGAGCATAGAGAAAAGAGTAAATCGGCTGCGATAGATAAAAAGGGACTATGAAGGGAGCATCTATGCATTAAGAGAAACAATATCCACCCTGGAAGAACGTCATTCCAGACAAATAAGTTTCATGGCCGATAGGAAACATTGTCATAACCTAATGGCCCAAATGGAGAAGTAGATGCAGAAGCTTCAAAATCAACTCTTCCACAACGCTTAGGAGTTAGGAATGAAAAATCAACAAATTGAGTGAATGCTTGTCAAAAAAGACAGGGTCAGCAGAAGAATTGAAGAGATTGGGCATTACATCACGATGAGGTGCCTGGAATGTGAGCAAATGCCTCGACCTAGCCTCTTCGCTTCATTCATGGGTTATGTCCATCAAATCATGGATGAATTGAGAAGCTTGCAAAGGGACCTTGCGCCAAAGCCCGCGGAAAGTCCGAAATGATGCCTCGCGGGCACCAAAACTCAAAGCCCTAATGTACCCTTAGTCCAAGTCTTTTGTTTGTCAAGTCTGTCATCTTCATTTTGAATTTATGTTGTTAGTGTGAAAAATGGTTGGTTTGTAATCACAATGTTGTCAATAAATAAAAAGTTCCTGAAATTTTGTGGTTATTTTGTTTCACATTAGAACTACGCTCGATCTGATTCAAGCGGGGACATGATACGTAGGCAATCTATATAAGAATCGATCATCACCTTTGAAATGAATAAAATAAGCCGGTATGATGCATGCGATCAAGGAAAATGGCATGGTAGAAATTGTTAAAATGCTTAGGTGCATGTATATCCCAATATGCAATAATATATCTGTTGAAAATCTAACACTAACAAGTTTGTTGTTTTTCCAATATAATTCGGTTAGTTGTTAGAAGTGTGTTGGCATCACACAGATATCAGACAAGATCAAAGGGGCCTATACCTAAAAGTATGACTGGGTCAGATCACAACATTGAGTCAGAAAAGGCAATGACTCAAATGCTCAAAGAGGCCTTAGAAAAAATGGAAAAAATGCAGTCTGAAATGAATGAAATACAGTTGGCGCTGGCCAAAGCGCCAAAAGGTCCCGAGACACCCGCTACTCCTACCTTCCCGCCAGGATATACCCCATAATACCTTCCTCCCAGTCCCTCAACAAGCTTCCCAGGCCATCATTACTACCAGGGAAGGGACACTTATGACTCCCAAGCTCCACCATCTAATCAAAACCCTCCTCCACCTAATGTCCCTATCTTTGTGGCACATTCCCCAGCTCCATTGCACAAATCATCAAGTGAGCCATTGTTTCAGGTTCACGACACTCAATACTATCCCCCTAAACCCATGTTCAGAGTACCCGAACCACCCATCTATACTCTTCCCTCTTAGGTCCCGACAGACAAGCCGGCCAAGAGCCTAGAGCAGGAAGAGATGATGAAGAAAGTCAAAAGTCTGGAGCAGTCCTTCAAAAACATGCACGTGATAGGAAATTAGGTTAGTGTGGCGTATAAAGATTTATGCCGTTTCCTTGATGTATAACTACCAGAGGGATTCAAGATGCCCAAGTTTGATCTATACAAAGGGAATGGTGATCCCATGTCTAATCTGCGAGGATTTTGCAGCAAGATGAGGGAAGCGGGTGGAAAAGACAAGATGCTGATAGCTTATTTCGGACAGAGTTTGAGCGGATCTGCCTTAGAATGGTACACAAGGCAAGACCCGAGCAGGTTGTATACTTGGGATGATCTGGCACAGGCTTTCGCCGGGCACTTTCAATATGATTTGGAGATAGTGCCAGACCATCTCACGTTATTAGAACTTGAGAAGAAACCGGGGGAAAGCTTCAGGGAATTTGGATTTCGCTGGAGAGAACAGGCGGCTAGAGTTGATCCTCCGATGAGAGAGGGGGAGATGGTAGATTACTTTCTACAAACGCTCGAGCCAACCTACTTCAGTCACTTGGTGACATCAGTAGGAAAATCTTTCAATGAAGTTGTCAAGATGGGAAGCATGGTAGAAGAAGGATTGAACACAAACAAAATAATGAGCTATTCGGCAATTCAAGCCATTCAGAGCGGCACAGGAGGTGCGCTCGGGAAAAAGAAAAGTGAAGATGTCATAGCAATAGAGGCTGGCAATTGGTCCAGATCCAGAGGTTCTTCACCCCAATACCAATCCAGACCTCCTCACCCAAATTACCCCCACATTCTAAATTATCCCTCGCAATCCTATTACCTACCACAAGAATAACCTTTTTTAGTCCATCAAGCACAAGCCTACACCCAACCTCCGGCACGCCCGCAATGGTGCGCGCCAGCTCTGCATAATATATACCTAGCTCCACGTAGTTCATACCCAGCTCCACAAAATACCTACCCACCACCAAGGGCATACAGAAATCCTGTGAGGCCAGGATTTCGGAGGAATCAGGCATTCAGGAATGAAAGGATTCAGAGGTAGAGAACATTCACTGAATTAGGAGAAACCTATACTGACTTGTTCTACAAATTAAAATAGATAGGTTTGTTGAATCCTAGTGAATCCAGATTTCCAAATCCCTTGCCTCAAAATTTGGACCACTCGGTACACTATAAATATTATTCGGGATCTCCTGGACATGACACCGAGAAATGTTGGAAGTTGAAACATGCGATCCAAGATCTTATCGATACTAATAAGATTGAGGTTTAGGCACCCGAGGCACCCAATATTAACCAAAACCCCCTACCAGCCCACCACGAAACCTAAATGATTGACATTGTACGTGGAGAGGGAGAACCCAAGAAGGCATTACAGATAATGATGATGATCCGGGCTAGTGCAAAAGAGAAATCAACCAGTGGGGAAGTGGAGGTACCAATAATGAGGGGGGATGTTAAACCAGTAGTAATATTGGGAAAGAACCCATCTGCCACTACAAAGACAACAAAATTGGTAGTGTCTGGAGTGTCATCTGCACCTGTGGTGGTTGTGAAAGAAGTTTGTAGGGAACCGGTCATCATAAAGTCGGTATTCCAATTCCCTGTGAACGATAGCAAGGCCGTGCCTTGGAAGTACGAAAAGGCAATGGTGTTGTACAAAGGAAAGTCACTAGAAGAAGATAGTTGCGAGGCCCAGGGGTTGACTCGATCGGGAGGATGTTTTGCTCCCGTATAGTTGAGGAGATCTAACCCCACATCTGTACTCGATCGGGACGATGTTTCTAAGTGTGATATTCCTAGTCTGCATTGGATGTTTGTTTCTGTGTTATTGCTTGGTATTTCTGAAACTACAACTGGATTCTTGGTTCATTGTTGTTAGTTGCTGTTGTGTGTTGCTGCTTGTTTACTGTCAAGCTGTCATTGATCCTTTCTCTACAATTGGCTGTAGAAATTCCAGTTCCAAAGATCATTTTTATGCTATTATTTGGCCTTGTTTTAATAGTGTTGCACTGATTTGTTGACCTTTTCCTTCTTCTTCTTTGAATCCTCACTTTCCAGGTATGTCCTCAAAATTCGAAGTGCTGAAATCGAATTGGCATGTACCTCTATAAATTTTTGAGTGGAAAAATGAAGGTCTAAAGTACACATCCTGTAAATTCCCATGCTTATGGACATGAAATGAAGAGAATGAGTGATTCTCCATGTATTTTCATATAGGATTTCATGTATTGTAGGATAAACTTTCATTTGTACCTAATTGTATTGTTTTGCACTATTAAATTTGTGGTTGTTTAACTGTAATATTAGCCTTAGTATAATTTAATACTTGTTTTAGTTTAACTTTTTAAAAGAAATCTGGATTTGCAATTAGTTTCAAGCTCCTTGCACGCCTCAAATGACTTTATACTACAGTAGCTAATATCAGTAGTTTAGTTTATTAAAGTCGACATTTTCATTTTACCTTAACTTTAATGTTTCAGTGTAGGTGTTAAACATTTTAGGTTAGACCATAGAATCCCATATATGCTGGTATAATCACTTTAGGTTGGTACCTATATCAGTAGTTTACTTGATAACTGATTGGGGTTAACTAGTTGTTTGATAATCAATGTTGATTTGAAATGATTGTGCATATTTCTATAAAATCGGATCAATGTCAGATTGTTGGGCCTATTATGAGCCTAGATAGCTCGATTTCTTGTGCGAATGAATTTGGGCTTGCGATTGAAGCCCATAAATGTTGTTCTCTTCCTTTGGGTTGTTTGGAGGGTTAGCCCAATTGATATACTGTTTATTAATCAGAATTATTAAACCCGAGTCGAGGCCCAGCACTTGTGAACAGCCTTGCAAGGCTGGTGGTGACTCTCATGTTACCAAGGCCACTTTCAAAGCCCAAACTTGCTGAGGGTCTGAATTTATATGAGTTCATGAGCCCAAATATAGTAGGTCTTAAACAATACTAATTAATTAGGCCCGTTTAGAGACAAGCTCAATAGAAAATAATAGTTTTCTTTAGGATATTCTTAAAATAAACGAGGTGCGCAACGCTGAATAAAATCACAAATTGCGTGGTCCTTTTTAGTTACTTCTTTAAAAATATTTTAGACCTCGGGAAGTGCCATTAAGCGAATTTCATGGCTTCCCGCAAAGCTAAATAATACGCTAGTTGCCTTAGGTCAGGCATTTAATAATATTACCTTCTTAAACTCGGGTGCACATTTATATGACCCAAATCCAAATCCCAATGAAGTTGAAATATGTCAAAAAACAACGGGTACATTTATGTAACGTGGTTCGAGACGTATTTTTATGACGTTGTAATTCTCTTTAACTAATAAATAAGAGCGGTTCACGATTAAAAATCACATCAATTGGAATACATACTAAAATCAAATAATAATCCAAATATAACAGTTGAGCGACCGTGCTAGAACCACCGAACTCGGGAATGCCTAACACCTTCTCCCGGATTAACAGAATTCCTTATCCAGTTTTCTGATTCGTAGACTGTTAAAGAGAGTCATTCTTTTCCTCGATTAGGGATTTAACCGGTGACTTGGGACATCATAAATCTCCTAAGTGGCGACTCTGAATTAATTAAATAAATTCCGTTTCGACTGTCCTTTAATTGGAAAAACTCCCCTCGCTCCCTCGCGGGTTAGCGGAAAAAGGAGGTGTGACAGGGATTGTCAGACATAGTTTGTATATATGTTTCCCACATCGAAAACTACCATAGATTTTGGAGGCCTTAAAAGGCTAAGCCCACTAAGTCATATAAAATGAGTATTTGACATACTTCTAAAAGTATGTGTATATATATATATATATATATATATATATATATATATATATATATATATATATATATATATATATATATATATATATATATATATATATGACTTGGACTTGGACTTGGGGCTTGGGTGTGGGCCGAGTCGGACCTTTAAATAAAGGTTTTATTTTTGTATTTATTTTTTGGAGCAATTTCTGGTTTTTTTTAAATGTGAATTTAAATGGAACAGACATAACTGTTCGTATAAGAGTGTGACTTTTAAGAAAAGTCTTCTCTTGAATTCTATAAATATAAGGAGACTTCAAGAGCAGCGATATTCAATTTGCATATGTAATTCTGGCTTTGTTGTATCTTGACAGAGAATTGCTTGTAATCTCTTAAAGTGTATACGAGCAATATCTCTTGAAATATAGTGATTTTTCACTGCTCAAAGCTATTCTTATCTTTTAATCTTCTGTAATTTTATAACAGCTTTCTAATAAGAAATACCCTTTATTCCTCTTCCACCAAATTCAAGGACAGAGCAAAAAAGCCTCGTAGTACAACCATTGAACTCTCAATATCCCCTTCTATATATGACAAATTATTAAAGATACCTACGTGGTCATACATTTATGAAAGTGGGTGGATGGATTAATTAAAAGGTATCACAATATGATTGGATGCTATCCTTTTCTCTATCATTGGTAAAAATGATCTTCTTTTCAATCACTGTCTTGTATATGCTGATAAGGAACACATCTCGAGGATATGATCATCTTATGTGCGGATATCTTCAACTAGGAAAAATCCACCTCTCTCAATTAGTTTTTACAACCTAGCATCCCGTATATGCTTCGGGAGCTATTCGGATTAGCATCGAAAAATTCTATTTTGAGGTTGAAGTGCTTTCTACCAAAGGCGACTCTAAGGATATGACCATCTTATGCTCATATCTTCAACTATAAAAAGTCCACCTCTCTTAGTTTTTCGCCACCTGGCATCTAGTTTTTGCGTTGGGAGTCGACCAATCTTGTTTAGCGTCGAAAAGAATTCTACTTTGAGGATTAAAGTGCTCCCTACTAGAGACAATTTTATTTTCAAGGCATAAATCCAAGATCTCTAATTAAGAATGAATGGGAATTACAACTCCACCTTAATTTTTGGTGGTATCTACCTCTCTTAATTGTTAATCAGCCATTAATTTCCTTTAAAAAAGATTTTAACAATTCTAAAACAACAAAAAGCATATATCTTAAAGCCCCCTTATTCCTATGGGAAATTTTTAGGTAACATTAGCATAAGTTTTAGGTACTACTAGTGTATATATTGAACAAATTAAGGCACGAGCTTGGTTTTCTATGCCAATTGGGTTGAAGAATCGTCGTGCAAAACTACTCTTTGCATACGTGAGCAGCAGCGGACACATGCATGCACAAAGGCTCACACGCGCACTGGCATATGTTTCGTGGTATAGAATATATCGTGTATTTATACCAACCAAATGAATATAGAATATTTGTTTCACATATATACCTTGTTATTAATAGTTAATCATGGTTAAGATATTTGTTTTACATATATACCTTTTTAACACCTAATCATGGTAATAACAGGCAAGGGTACTAGAGCTTGAATTTAAGGTATGGATTTGGTCGAAATCAGTAAAATTAGTCCAACTTTATATTTATTTTAAAAATTAATTTAATATATATTAATTTAGACCCACTAACTTAAAAAATTGAAATCTCAAACCTATAAACTTGCTTTATATCTTGGTTTTACCCAATAAGATTGAATAATGCACTTATGTAGAAAGGCAGTAAAATGTCACACAAGAATAGTGATGCATGGCTTGTGTTGAAATAAATTACTTTGTTTCATTACGATTCAAACGTTAGTTTTTCAAATATGAAAATCATATTTTTGAATTCACAACAAATTAAAATTAATTATATGTTGATCCTAGCTAGTACTCTGAAGTGCTTTATTCTTTAACATGAATTTGAAAGCGATTCATTCACTCTTTAGTTTTCTTAACTAATATATATTAAACACTAATTATATACGATTATATATATGTTATACGTGTTTTATATATATCGAATACATCTGATCTATCGACTATTCTTAATTTAGCTAGTTGGATGCGCGATAGGGGAATAACCTACAAATGAAAATTGATTGGAGAATATGAATCGTACATAAGTTAAAAGTTAAAACTAAAGGTTTGTATATCATTGACCTTTGCTTCTTGGTTAATAGTTTTTCATCCTCATCTACTAGAGAATCCCATTGCTTGGTGTATAGTAACATCCATTGGGTGTGCTTTTTAAGATTAGACAGAGACGCGAATCCAGCATATAGCATATGGAATCACGTGAATTTAGTAGTTTTTGTATATAATCTGCATATATATATTAAAAATTTATTATATATTTATAAATATTCAATTGTTAACTCATTAGCTATTGTATATTAATTTGAATTGTTATAGAAACTCATTACTTCAAATCTTGAATCCTTGACATTATTTCCTCGTAGCATATACATACATATAAAGCAAAACACCCCAAAAAATGAGCAAAAGATGCCCTGTGAAGGAATTAAAAGTGAGACACTTATATAAACATTGACTTTCAGCAATCATGCAAATCATAAAACTCACTATTTTGATGGTCTTTCATTTGGAATTTCTTTTTGGGGGTGGAGGGGGTGCAACTAGGCCTATGCAGTAATGCATCGTGCGGTCGGTCAATGCTCAAAGATTCCACGCTATCATGGGAGGCGAATTAAGAATTTAAAATTTGAGTTTATTTGGCCAAGCTCTTAAATATGCTTATTTTGAAAATTATTTGTAACGACTTGATTGGTCGTTCTGAGCATTTGAACTTTGCTCGATTATTTGAGCGTCTGAGTAGCTCCGTATTGTGAGCACATAATTTTTGCCTCGCATAATTTCCTCCTATAGGATTGGTAAAATTAGGATTTTTCCTTTAATTATTTAATTTTTTACGAAATAATTGCATAATTTTTGTGTTTGTTTGTATTTTTTTGTGCATGTTTAATTTATATAACTCGTGAAAAATTCAAAAATAGTGCATTTGCATTTAGGCCTAATTTTCTACTTTTTAGGATAATTAGTTATTTTATATTTCAAAAATATCAGAAAATAACAAAAAAATATCTCTTTTTACAATTTTTACTTTTAAATTAGTTACATTTTGATTTTAATTTAGGACTTAATTTTTGTAAATACTATGAGGGTTAATTAGTTTGTGTTGTTAAATCATTTTAGTTTTAAGGTTAAATTTTTGTTTTGTTTTAATTTTTGAAAAGAAAAGAAATTTAAAAAAAAAACAAATTGAGCTTTTAAATAAAGATGCTTGAATTTGGGCTGGCCCAAACTTGAACCCGTCCAAAACCCCTTTACCCATCCCATACCGCGTCTGACCCGGTCCAGGCTCCCCTTTGACACATAAATGACGTAGTTTCATTTAAAACAAATCCCAGTTGTCGAGGTTTCTTGATCGAACTTCTGGGAAACTACATTTTTTTGATATAACAGTGTCCTAACGCCCCCCAGCCCCGTATCTCGTCTCTCTCACCTCACCAAAAGACTCCACCATCTCCGTCATCAGCCATTGTCGAAAATCGCATACGCGGTGGTGAGTCTCCGTTCGCCACCAAAAATACACCATAGATTCTCCTCATTCTCCTCTTTCCAAATCCACAAACCTTTTCCCTCGAATCCCAGCCAAACCTCTCAAATCTTGAATCGAACAAGGACGGCTTAACCCTAATTCCTCTAATCGACCTCAAATTAACACCCATTGACCACCATGACCCCCTCATCCCAGATACCTAACCTATTTCCCTCAAATCACCACAAACCCTTTGAATTTTAGATCAGAGAATTGAAACCAAGTTTCAAAAGTTCCGGGCTCCAGTTCTATTTAAAGATTATGGTCGATTGTGATGTTATTCCTTTAATGTCATAGTCAACCAAAATTCCATGAAAGTTGAAGATTCGGATTCATTCTTTCGTTCGTTTGAGTCTTAGTAAGTATTTTCCTTTTCTTTCTTTCTTTTATTTTTTTCTTATCTAGCTTTTGTTCTCTTCTGCATCTATTTCTTCTTCTTGTTTTTCTTCTTTATTTTTTAGTTTCCCAGAAACTTTGTACTTGTTATTCTTCATAAAAATTAGTTTTGCATATTTCTTTTTTTTTTTTTGTATTATTATTTTAGCTTGTTAGTTATTATTTAGTTAGCTAATGAATGTTTTAGCTTAGATGGCTGTCCTGTTTGCATTTCCATTATTTTTCAAACTTCAAGTAGGCCAGTGTTAGTTTGGAATTTTGGGACCTCTGACCCCTTTAGAAGAAAAGGGCAAGCCCAATTATGCAAATTGACCCACACCCGTTTAAGTCCAATGTAAAATTTAGGGGTAATTAGGGTTAGATTGGGAGTTAGCCTTAGACAATCTTGCAGTAACAAAAATAGGAAGCCCCTAGAAGCTTCTAGCAAGGACTTGTAATCAAATTTCAGATGGTAACTTGAAAAACAAGTCAACAATTCGGGGACCTAAGGGGTAAACACAAACTTGCAGAGCTGCCCTAATTTATAGCCTATAAAGGCATCCTTTCCTTGCTATTAAAGACATATTAAAAAAAGAGCTAAAAATAGAGGAATAGAGGCGGCTAAAAATTACAAAAAAAAATTCATTGTTATATTAGGAAAATCCCTAAAATTCCTGTGATATTCATTCTAAAATAATTCATGAATAGCAGAAGGTTTAAAACAAGTTGAATCCATTGGTATTCAAGGGGTTTATTATACTTTTTCTTGGTTTTTGATTGTTGGTTTTTTTGTCGACACTGTTGGGGTTTCTGTCACGACCCGAATTTTCCCCTAACATCGGGATCGTGATGACGCCTACTCGTGGTAGCTAGGCAAGCCACTGTATTCAACATTTTCCTGTTTCTACCAATATTTCATACTCAATTTTATTAACAAGAACCATAACATTAATTGAATAAATGCGGAAGACTTATCAAAATAGAAATAGGCAGTACCAAGGTAGAACAATACTGTAAATCCTCTATCCAAGACGTGGAGTCACCAACTCACGATCTACTACTGAATACTACACATAAAGGTCTGAAAGAAAATAACATAAATCTGTTTGTCTCGGAATAAAGAGTCTACAGCTAATAACATAAATAAGAGGAAGAGACGTCGGGCCCGCGGACGCCTGCAAGCTACCTCGATCTCGATATGCTCCACTCCCACGCAAGGAACAACTGCTGCTGCTCCTGATCAATACCTGGACCTGTGTAAACATGCACAGAAGTACAGTATCAGCACAATCCGACCCCATGTGCTGGTAAGTGCCTGACATATCCCGGCGAAGTAGTGACAAGCCTAGGACCAGACACCCACATATACCTATGCAGATCTACATATATATGTACACCACGAGATAACAAGAAATATCATGTAAACAAAACCAACAAGAAATCTCATAAGAGGGAAACTCAACAGTTAACAACATGTATTGGATCAACAAAGGAAACAGGTAATATCAAGTCAAGGAATAGCAAATAGTTGCACGGCATTACCCTTCGTGCTTTTACTCTCATTCACACCAAATAAGCAAATAAAGTGCACGGCATCACCCTTCGTGCTTTTACTCTCATCTTCACATCCATGGCACGGCATGATCCTTCGTGCATGGTTTAATAACAAGGCACGACATTACCCTTCGTGCATAATCAATATCACAAAGCACAGCATGATCCTTCGTGCATAATCAATAACAAGGCACATCATTAACCTTCGTGCAATAACAGTAATACAAGGCACGACATCACCCTTCGTGCATTTTCACTCTTCCTCACCCAAATAACAATCACAGTTAAGGGCAGAGAATGAAAACAATAAATCATGAACCGTCCCGGCAAGGGACACAATAATCATCACAACAAGTCCCGGCAAGGGAAAACAATATTTCACTTCACAATAAGTCCCGGCAAGGGAAAACAATGTATAATTCACAACCCGGCAAGGGTTCAACAATTCATCTTTAAAATATATCACAGCAAATATCAACAACGACTCACGGCCATGCTAGACACCAGTGTACGGATGCTCGTCACCACAACCCATACACCGCACTCGAACACATAGGACATAGCACATAATCCTATTCCCTCAAGCTAGGATAGAACAAACACTTACCTCTAGACTTGAAGTCCAAATTATTCTTCAATTATAGCTTTTTCCCCGAATTTCCGATTTCAACTAGCTCGAATCTAATCACAAGTGATTCCATTACATTAATAAATACTAAATAACTTGGTTTGAATGCTTAAAAATGGTTTCTCAAAGTTTACCCCAAAATTTCCCAAAACGTCCCTGGCCCACGTGGTCGGTACTCGGGGTTCAGACCAAAATCCGGTTACACATTCCCCCACGAGTTCAAATATACAATTTGTTTCAAATCTGACCTTAATTCGAGGTCCAATTACCCAATTCATGAAAACCCTAGGTTCTACCGAAAAACATGAATTTCTACCATGAAAGCCTTTGATTTCTATTGAAAAACATGTTTAATGTTGTTAGGAATTGAAAGAATTAAGTAAAACGTGACTTACAATTGCTTTGGAGTGAATTTGGCCTTGAGGGTTCGTGTGTAGTGTGTGGGTGCTTGAAAGAATGAAGAATGAACTGAAAAATTCATTTAAGTGTAAAATTGCATAGCTGCGGGTATCGCATTTGCGAACATTTGTTCGCATTTGCGAACATTTGTTCGCAATTGCGAACACTACAGGTCTGGGGTCTGATGCTCTCACAATTGCGAGACAGAGTTCACATTTGCGAACTTGGCTGGCACACTGGGTCTTAGCATTTGCGACAAGGTGTTCGCATTTGCGAACCAAGGCGGAGTATTGAAGGTCTCGCATTTGCGAGGTTAAGTTCGCATTTGCGAACCCACGCGTACCTGGACCCCCTTCGCAATTGCGATCAAGGCTTTGCATTTGCGAACATAGCCTTGGTCTGCCCCCTTCGCAATTGCGACACTTTTCTTTGCATTTGCGAAGACACCAGCTGGGTGAAAAACCAGCTGTGTAAAATTTCAGATTTTGCACCAATGGCCTATCAAAACTTTACCCGAGCCCCCCGGGCTCCAAACCAAACATGTACACAACATCAAAAACATATTACAAACTTGCTCGTGCGATCACATTGACAATATAACATCGATTTTATCAAATCAAGTCTCAAGTTCATGATTATCATTCTTTTAGTTTTCAAAACTTTCAAATTTGGAACTCAAGGTCCAAAACATATTAAACGACATCCAAATGTCACCAAACTTTACAGAAAGAACATATATAATATTTAAGACTTGTACCGGGCATCGGAACCAAAATACGAGCCCGATACCAAGGTCATTTAATTCATTTTCCTTTAACAACAATGACTTGGTCAGCCTATCAACAATGACCCAAATAGCATCAAATTTCCTCCGAGTCAAAGGAAGTCCAGTAATGAAGTCCATAGTGATCCGCTCCCATTTCCACTCGGGAATTTCAATTCTCTGGAATACACCACCAGGTCTCTGGTGCTCATATTTCACCTGCTGACAATTTAGACACCGAGCGACATACGCAACGATATCTTTCTTCATCCTCCGCCACCAATAGTGCTGCCGTAAGTCCTGGTACATCTTCGCGGCGCCTGGGTGAATAGAATTCCGCGAACTGTGGGCCTTCGCTAAGATCAACTCTCGTATCCCTTCAACATTGGGTACATAAACTCGACCCTACAATCTCAATACCCCGTCACCATCTAGATTTACCTTCGTGGCACCTTCCCGCTGTAATGTATCTCTTAAGTCACGCAAATGAGGATCATCAAATTGCCTCTCATGGATCCGCTCTAATAGAGATGAACGAGCGACCGTGCATGCCAACACCCTGCTAGGCTCAAAAATGTCTAATCTTACGAACTGGTTGGCTAAGGCCTGAACATCTAGAGCAAATGGTCTCTGACTGACCGGAATGAATGCAAGACTACTTTCTACTCAATGCATCGGCCACCACATTGGCCTTACCTGGGTGATATAGGATAGTAACATCATAGTCTTTCAGCAACTCTAACCATCTCCGCTGTCGTAGATTCAACTCCTTTTGCTTGAACAAGTACTCTTGGCTTTTGTGATCAGTGTACACCTCACATGTCACACCATATAGATAATGCCTCCATATCTTTAAGGCATGAACCACTGTTTCCAACTCAAGATCATGCACTGGATAGTTCTTCTCATGTATTTTTAGCTGCCTCGAAGCATAGGCAATAAACATACCATCCTGCATCAACACCGCTTCAAGCCCTGTACGGGATGCATCACAGTAAACTGTATAAGGCCCTACACCCGTAGGTAGTATCAACAATGGTGCCGTAGTCAAGGCTGTCTTGAGCTTCTGAAAGCTCGCCTCACACTCATCTGACCACTGGAACTGGGCATCCTTCTGGGTCAACCTGGTCATCGGGGCTGCAATAGAAGAAAACCCCTCTACAAATCGACGGTAGTAACCTGCTAATCCCAAGAAACTCCGGATCTCAGTCACTGAAGCTGGTCGAGGCCAATTCTGGACTGCCTCAATCTTCTTTGGGTCCACCTGAATACCTTCCACTAATACAATGTGGCCTAGAAATGACACCGAACTCAACCAAAACTCACATTTCGAAAATTTGGCATATAGCTGATTATCCTTCAGAGTCTGAAGAACCACGCTGAGGTGTTTCTCGTGCTCTTCCTGGCTGCGAGAGTACACTAGGATGTCATCTATAAAGACTATCACGAACAGATCTAAGTAAGGCCTGAATACCCGATTCATCAACTCCATGAATGTTGCTGGAGCATTGGTCAACCCGAAGGACATGACCAAGAACTCATAATGCCCATATCTAGTGCGAAAGGCTATCTTAGGAATGTCAGCCACCCTGATCTTCAACTGATGGTAGCCTGACCTCAAGTCTATTTTTGAGAACACCCTCGCTCCCTGGAGTTGGTCAAACAAATCATCAATCCTCGGCAGTGGATACTTGTTCTTTATTGTCACTTTGTTCAATTGTCGGTAATCAATACATATCCGCATCGAGCTATCTTTACTCTTCACAAATAACAAAAGTGCTCCCCAGGGGGAAACACTGGGCTTGATAAAGCCCTTCTCAAGAAGGTCTTGCAACTGATCTTTTAACTCTTTTAAATCCGGCAGGGCCATACGATAGGGTGGAATAGGGATGGCTGAGTGCCCGGTGCCAGATCAATACAGAAATCAATATCCCTATCGGGTGGCATGCCCGGCAAGTCTGAAGGGAAAACCTCAGGAAACTCCCGTACGATAGGGACTAATTTAATAGAAGGAACTTATGCGCTGGAATCATGAACATAAGCTAGATAAGCTAGACACCCCTTCTCGAGCATGCGTTGAGTCTTAACATAGGAAATAACAGTGCGAACAGAGTGGCTTGAGGTACCTTTCCACTCTAGTCGGGGTGATTCTGGCAAGGCCAAGGTCACAGTCTTGGCATGACAATCTAGGATAGCATGGTATGGGGACAACCAATCCATCCCCAATATGACATCAAAATCTACCATGTCAAATAGCAACAAATCAACACAGGTCTCAAGACCCCAAAAATAACTACGCACGAACGATGCACCCGGTCGACTACAATGGAGTAACCACCGGTGTAGATACATAAACTTGAATATCCAGAGCACAGCTAGGTACGGCCAAATACGGTGCAAAGTAGGAAGACACATTTGAATATGTAGACCCAGGGTCAAATAATACTGAAGCACCTCTACCGCAAACAAGAATGGTACCTATAATCACGGCATCTGATGCCTCTACCTTTGGCCTGGCTAGTAAGGCATAAAATCGAGGATCAACACCTCCCCTCTGAGCTACATCCCTAGGACGGTCATCAACTGGCTGACCTCTACCTCTGGCTAGATGGTCTCCACATCTACGGTCTCGACCTCCACCTCTATGATCTCTAGCCCCGCCTCTGGACGGCTGGGCATGCTAAGGATCAGCTGGGGCCTATATCATGGGGCGAGGGCCCCGCTGCTAAATGTTTCCCGTCGCTCGAGGGCAGAACCTGATAAGATGACATGGGTCACCACAATCGTAGCAACTCCTAGGCAGAGTGACCTCCATGAACACTCTGAAGAGGCTGAGCACTAATAGGAGAATGATCTGAATACTGCTCACGAAACCCACGATCACCTGGTCCACCTTGTGAAGCCTGAAGGGCGGAATGGAAAGGGCTGGAAGACTGGCCCCTATCTAAAGATTCCCTGACACCAGAAGAAGAACCACTAAATCTGCCTGAATGAGGAGGCCTCTTGTCTGAAGAATAACCACCTCCCCGAGCAAGATCCATCTCAACTTTACGTGCTGCATTAGCTGCCTCCTGAAATGATATATCAATCCCCACTCCCATAGCCATCCGAAGTCTAATTGGCTGATTAAGCTCATCTATGAACCTGCGGACCCTCTCCCGCTCTATGGGGAGTATCACCACTACATGACGTGCCAAATCAACAAATCTCGTCTCATACTGGGTGACAGTCATAGTGCCCTGATGGAGGCGCTCAAACTGCCTCCGAAGTACATCCCGCTGAGTAGCAGGGAGAAACTTCTCCGTAAATAGTTCCGCAAACTGATCCCATGATAAAGCTGGGGACCCTGCTGGTCGAGTCAAGCAATAATCTCTCCACCAAGTCTTGGCGGATCCTGCAAGCCTGAATGTACAGAAGTCAACTCCATTGGACTCCACTATCCCCATAGTCTTGAGAATCTCATGGCAACTGAATAAGAAATCCTGAGGATCCTCAGACGTGGCACCGCTAAATGTAGTGGTGAATAGCTTGGAGAACCGATCAAGTATCCATAAAGAATCATAAGTCATGGCTGCTCCATCTCCGGCCTGAGTTGTGGTACCTGACTGAATGGCCACAGCTCGCTGAACCACTGGTGCCTGAGGCTGAGGAGCTACTAGTTCCGGAGTACGAGCAATAGGAGTATGGGCCCCTCCTCCAGCCTGAGAAGCGGCTGGTGCAACTGGTAATAAGCCTGCTCTGGCAACGCTGTCCATAAATCCCGCTATCCTGACCAAAGCCTCCCGAAGATCCGGGTAAATCAAGCCTCTATTGGGACCTGAGCTGGGCCCACTGGAGCTGCTGGGACTAGAACCTCCTCGCCAGTCTCAATATGAGGCTCCACCTCTAGAATAGCTGCCGGGGGCTGAGCTCTGCCTCTTCCACGGTCTCCGATACGGCCTCGGCCCCTACCCCTCACGGGAGATACCTGGGGCTCAAGCTGCTGGTCAGCGGATGAAGAAGCGCGTGTCCTCACCTTCTGCGAAAGGACAGAGTAGAAGTTCAATCAGTATTTGAGGAACAAATCGCACGACAAGAAGGAACAAATGAGAGACTCTTTCCTAACTCAATAGACTCTGGAGGACAAGTACAGACGTCTCCGTGCCTACCTCTCAAACTCTACTAAACTTGTTCGTGAGTGGTGAGACCTACGTAACCTAGAGCTCTGATACCAACTTGTCACGAGCCGATTTTCCCCAAACATCGGGATCGTGATGGCGCCTACTTGTGGTAGCTAGGCAAGTCACTGTATTCAACATTTTCCTGTTTCTACCAATATTTCATACTCAATTTTATTAACAAGAACCATAACATTAATTGAATAAATGCGGAAGACTTATCAAAATAGAAATAGGCAGTACCAAGGTAAAACAACACTGAAATCCTCTACCCAAGACGTGGAGTCACCAACTCACGAACTACTACTGAATACTACACATAAAGGTCTGAAAGAAAATAACATAAATATGTTTGTCTCGGAACAAAGAGACTACAGCTAATAACATAAATAAGAGGAAGAGACGTCGGGCTTGCGGACGCCTGCAGGCCACCTCGATCTCGATATGCTCAACTCCCACGCAAGGCTCTACTGCTGCTGCTCCTGATCAAAATCTGGACCTGTGCAAAAATGCACAGAAGTGCAGTATCAGCACAATCCGACCCCATGTGCTGGTTAGTGCCTGGCCTATCCCGGCGAAGTAGTGACAAGCCTAGGACCAGACACCCACATATACCTATGCAGTTATATATATATATATATATATATATATATATGTACACCACGAGATAACAAGAAATATCATGTAAACAAAACCAACAAGAAATCTCAAGGGAAACTCAACAGTTAACAACATGTATTGGATCAACAAAGGAAACAGGTAATATCAAGTCAAGGAATAGCAAATAGTTGCACGGCATCACCCTTCGTTCTTTTACTCTCATCCTCACCAAGTAAGCGAATAAATTGCACGGCATCACCCTTCGTGCTTTTACTCTCATCCACACATCCATGGCCTGGCATGATCCTTCATGCATGGTTTAATAACAAGGTACGACATTACCCTTCGTGCATAATCAATATCACTAAGCACGGCATGATCCTTCGTGCATAATCAATAACAAGGCACGGCATTAACCTTCATGCAATAACAGTAAAACAAGGCACGGCATCACCCTTCATGCATTATCACTCTTCCTCACCCAAATAACAATCACAGTTAAGGGCAGAGAATGAAAACAATAAATCATGAACAGTCCCGGCAAGAAACACAATAATCATCACAACAAGTCCCTGCAATGGAAAACTATATTTCACTTCACAATAAGTCCCAGCAAGGGAAAACAATGTGTAATTCACAACCTGACAAGGGTTCAACAATTCATATTGAAAATATATGACATCAAATATCAACAACGACTCACGGTCATGCTAGACACCAGTGTATGGATGCTCGTCACCACAGCCCATACACCGCACTCGATCACATAGCACATAACACATAATCATATTCCCTCAAGCTAGAATAGAACAAACACTTACCTCTAGCCTTAAACTCCAAATTATTCTTCAATTATAGCTTTTTCCCCGAATTTCCACTTTCAACTAGCTCGAATCTAATGACAATTGATTCCATTACATTAATAAATACTAAATAACTTGGTTTGAATGCTTAAAAATGGTTTTCTCAAAGTTTACACCAGAATTTTCCAAAATGCCCCTGGCCCACATGGTCGGAACTCGGGGTTCAGACCAAAATCCGGTTACCCTTTCCCCCACGAGTTCAAATATACGATTTGTTTCAAAATCGGACCTCAATTCGAGGTCCAATTACCCAATTCATGAAAACCCTAGGTTCTACCCAAAAAATGAATTTCTACCATGAAACCCTTTGATTTCTATTGAAAAACATGTTTAATGTTGTTAGGAATTGAAAGAATTAAGTAAAAAGTGACTTACAATTGCTTTGGAGTGAATTTGGCCTTGAGTGTTCATGTGTAGTGTGTGGGGTTTTGAAAGAAGGAAGAATGAGCTGAAAAATTCGTTTAAGTATAAAATTACATAGCTGCGGGTATCGCAATTGCGAACATTTGTTTGCAATTGCGAACACTACAGGTCTGGGGTCTGATGCTCTCGCAATTGCGAGATAGAGTTCGCATTTGCGAACTAGGCTGGCACACTGGGTCTTCGCATTTGCGACAGGGTGTTCGCATTTGCGAACCCAGGCAGAGTATTGAAGGCCTTGCATTTGCGAGGTTAAGTTCGCATTTGCGAACCCACGCGTACCTGGACCCCCTTCGCAATTGCGATCAAGGCTTCGCATTTGCGAACACAACCTTGGTCTGCCCCCTTCGCAATTGCGACACTTTTCTTCGCATTTGCGAAGACACCAGCTGGGTGAAAAATCAGCTGTGTAAAATTTCAGAATTTGAACCAACGGCCTATCAAAACTTTACTCGAGCCCCCCGGGCAACAAACCAATCATGTAAACAACATCAAAAACATATTACAAACTTGCTCGTGCGATCACATCGCCAATATATCATCGATTTCATCAAATCAAGCCTCAAGTTCATAATTATCATTCTTTTAAATTTCAAAACTTTCAAATTTGGAACTGAAGGTCCAAAACATGTCTAACAACATCCGAATGTCACCAAACTTTACAGAAAGCACATATATAATATTTAAGACTTGTACCAGGCGTCGAAACCAAAATACGAGCCCGATACCAAGGTCATTTAATTCATTTTCCTTTAATAATTACAGCAAAAATAATTTCACAGAAAAATCCATAACTTAGGCTCTGGGCCTCAGAATTCGACTCCGGATGCATGTCTGAGTCCCATATTTTCCTACGGATCTTCCGGGACCGTCCGATCTCGGGTCCGGGTTCGTTCACCAAAAATGATGACCGAAGCAACCATATCAATATTAATATCATTTTTCTTCAAATTTCTCATAGAATTCATATATTCTATCACAAAATCTTTCCGGATACATGCCCGGATCATGCACATAAATCGAGGCAACATAGAATGAGGTTTTCAAAGCTGCGAAAGTGCGGAACAAGTGAGGAAAACAGGTGATGACCCTTTGGGTCGTCACAGTTTCACACCTGATTCATAGTGGTTATTCCTTGATCATTTCTGGGCTGATATTGTTGCTGAAACACTACTCATACTACTGTTTCTATTGCTGATCATTTTCCTATTTTGCTTTCAAATTTCATGTATTCCTTGATTCTATGCAAAAAGTGAAATATGTAATTGACTGAAGCTTGATTAATGAACGATTGTTTCCCTTTTAATCTTTAATGTCAATTATCTGCTTAAAATTCCTAAAGTTAGTAGTGTAGTGTAATGGTATTTATCTTAGATTGTTCATCTTAGTGTAGTAGTAGTATTTCTAGAATTCATGTTGCTCTTTCAATTTGTTGAAAACTTGTGAATTGTTAGTTTGGTTGAACATTTGAGGGACTGTATATACGGACTTTTGTTTAAGTTATTTCAGTTATGCATAAATTCAGTTATGTAGTTTTCATTTGAATAGTTAGAGTTAATTCAATTAAAAAGGCAACAACTTATTTTTGAAAGTGAGATTTTATAATAGTCAATCTTTGTTGCAAAATTGTTGATCCTTCATATAATTGGGTCATACATTTGTATAGAGATTAAAGATATAAAATCTTTGTTATTATAAGTTAGAGGCAGAAGAGTATGGTTCATTGAAGTGCAAGTCTAAAAATCGACTAAGTTTGTTTCATATTTACTCATTATATCACTACACAAAGTCATATTTACTCTGGTTCAAGCTACTTTTGGAGTTTCTTGGTTGTTTTGAAAAGCTAGTTTAACAGGTTGGCGTTAAGTATAATAAAATGATGTGTTCTTAATTCAAGAGTATTTGATTAAGTGATCATCAGTTATGTCCATTGTTTTAAAATAATTATAAATCTGGAAACCAAAAGAAAAGTCAAAATTTTCTCGATGTGGGATTTAAAATAAATCGGTGACATGGGACACCAGCTAAACTATCCACAAGTGGCGACTCTAAATTGAATAAACAATCATATTTCGAATAATGTCACTTAAATTGGAAAAACTCTCTTATACATTATCCTTTCAGGGTGGTGTGTAAAAACGAAGTGTGACAGCTCTAGCGACTCTACTAGGGATACAAACCCAGAATATCAGTTAAGAGTTTAAGAATTCGAGTTTAGAATAGCTGTTATGATTGGCTTTATCTGATTTTCCTATATGTTTCATTCCAATGTGGTAAGTGTTTTACCGCTTTGATATTATCTGAATTGTATATAAACTGCTACGAAACTATCACGACCCAAATTCCCAATCCAGTCGTGATGGCGTCTCTCGTGAAGACAAGGCCAGCCAACAGAACATTAACACTTCCTTTAATAATTTCTTAGCATAAACATGTCGAAATCATAATTAATGAATGATCATAAGTGCGAAAATAAAATGTAACATAACGTGGAAAGACCATCCCAAACTCCGCCCGATGATCAGGGTGTCACAAGTCATGAGCTACTACAAAGTTTAAGTAAAATACCACAAGTCATTATCTAGGAACATAGTCCAAAGATAAAATAAAGAAGAAGATAAGGAAGAAAATGGGGTTGTGGACGTCGACAGCTACCTCGTCTCTCCGGGTCCGCCTGGTCTGGGAAAAATTAGCGCTCAGGAACGAACTCAGCTATGCCTGTATCTGCACACATGGTACATGAAGTAATGTGAGTAATCCGACCCAATGAGTAATAAAAATAAATAACGACTGAGAACATAAAATCCCATAATGGCACAAGTAATGCTATATCAAGCAGTAAAACTAGATAAACAGTTAGACCAGTGTAATATAACAAGAAATTCTCTTTTGAAAACAATTAAAATAATTATGCTCAACCGGTAAGAGATGCTTAAAGAAAATGCCCTTCGGGCATGATTATTATTCCGGGTCAGTCATTGTTACCTGACCGGTCAGCCAATGTTACCTGACCCAAACGCGTATTACAGTGCCATTGTTACAACTGGTCAGTCATTGTTACCTGATAGGTCAGTCATTGTTACCTGACCAAAATGCATATAGCAGTGTCATTGTTACCACTGACTATATTCAATCGCTCTAGATGGGTACACGCGCTCACTGTGGGTGTACAGACTCCGGAGGGGCTCCAACAGGCCAAGCGTTATCAACAAGGCCTGAAAGCCTGAACAATATCGATACAAGGGTTTGAAGCCTGCTTACAATACACTCGAGGCCTGAGAGCCTCCTCACATCACTCATCATGCCCTCACATAAGGCACTCGGCATCAATCAGTCCAAAAATAGTCAAAAAGCCCCTCGAGCATCAGTAAAACAGTGTTACTCAGCTCGAACAATAGTTCAAATATTAGTTAAAACTCCAAGTTTGAGTAAAATATAACTCAGTTCATGAAACTACGTAATAACAATGGACTGAGTTCAAATAATCTTTCAAATACTGAGGAAAACAATGATGGTAACTCATAAGGAGTTCAATAGTCCGTAATTACCCCAAATATGCCAATAAGCCCAAGTCATAGTGGAAAACAATAAGGTATAGATAAATACTCGGTAAAATAGCATCCGGATTGGACCAAGTCACAATCCCCAATAGTAGATAACCCATCACTCGCCGTTGAACGCGTGTCTTATCTCAACACAACACCAAGTTGTGCAAATTCGGGGCTTCAAACCCTCAATATATCATTTAAAATTATTACTCACCTTTAGACGGCCAAAGATCTAGCTCACTAAGCCTTTTCCCCTCGAATCGACCTCCTTGCGCGTCGAATCTGGTCAAAACCACAAGGAATGTGTGACAATAGGATAAGGGAACATAACTCAATCGAAAATCGTCTAAAATCATGAAGTTGGCAAAACCCGAGCCTTGGTCCCACTCCACAAAACAATTATGAAATTCACATCACCGGACTCCTCGTCTTGCCATGAGTCCGTACATGTCAAATTTACCAAAATCGAAGTTCAAATGCCTTTTCAAATCCCAAGTTTTCATTTAAAAAACCAAGCCCTATTTTTCAAATTTTCACCCAAATTTCCAAGAATTAAAGGTTGATTCTTTAGTAAAATAGCGTTTCTAGGTCACGAGACTTACCTCCAATCAATTCCCGTCAAAATCCTCTTCAATTTCTACCAAAAAAAACTCTTAAGGTGGTCAACAATGGAGGAAATAATGAATGGGGTCGCGGATGAAATAATGTAGTAAAATCCTTCTGCCCATTCACTTTACTCTATGCGAACGTGAGGGCCTTCTCGCGTTCACGATGACAAAAAAATGGGCCAAACTCCTCTTCGCAAACGCAGAGCCCATCCCGCGAACACGAAGCACAAAGACAGAGACCCCCAAATCTTCCTGTACACGATCTTCCTAAACACGAACGCGATGCCTTGCATCCTCCAACTACGCGAATGCGAGGCCCTCACTGCAAACGCGATGCACCTGAACCTTAACCCTATGCGAACACGAGGTCCCCTCACAAAATTGGCCTGCAACTGCCGTACATTTTTCTGCAATATCCTAAGTCCCAAAATCTTCCGTTTAGCCATCCGAAATCACCTCGAGGCCCCCGATACCTCAACCAAAAGCACCAACATATCCCAAAACATCATACGAACTTGTTCCAATCATCAAAACACATCAAACAACACTAAAATCATCAATTCAAATCGAATTCAAGCCTAAGTTTCTTCAAAACTTTTGAAACACGCATTCGATCAAAAATCCAACTGAAACACGTCCAAATGACCTAAAATTTTACCTGCACATCCGAAATCACCTAACAGAGCTACTGCAACTCTAGAAATTCTATTTTGACCCCCGGATCAAAATCTCATCTACCATCCGAAATTCGCTAAAATGCCAACTTCTCCAATTCAAGCCTAATTCTACATCGGACATCCAAACCAATTCCGATCATACTCATAAGTCACAAGTCATCCCCCAAAGCTAACCGAATCATTGGAATTCATATTCGAGCCCTCTAACTAAATAGTCAACTTCCGGTTGACTTTTCCAAAACAAGCTTTCCTAAAAAAAACTAAGTGTCTCATATCCATCTAAAATCAATCCAATCCGACTCGAACACCTAAATACCAATAATGAAGCATAGAGAAACATAAAATGGGGGATACGGGCGGTAACTCACGTGACTACAGGTCGGGTCATCACATCCTTCCTAACTAAAACAAACACTCATTGGGTGAAGAAACATACCTGGAGCGTCAAACAAGTGAGGATATCTACTGCGCATCTCCCGCTCGGTCTCCCAAGTAGCCTCCTCTACGGTCCGACCTCTCCATTGTACCTTCACTGAAGCTATATCCTTTGACCTAAACTTCCGAACTTGATGACCCAAAATAGCCACTGGCTCTACGTTATATGTCAAATCATCATCCAACTGAACCGTGCTTAAGACAAAAACATGAGACGGGTCCCCAACATACTTTCGAAGCATAGACACATGAAATACCAGATGCACGCTAGACAAGCTAGGTGGCAAAGCAAGCTCATAAGCCACCTCCCCAATCCTCCTAAGTATCTCAAAAGGCCCAATGAACCACGGACTAAGCTTCCCTTTCTTTCCAAACCGCATAACACCCTTCATAGGTGAAACCTTTAACAAGACTTTCTCGCCTACCATATAAGATACATCTCGAACCTTCCGATCCGCATAACTCTTCTGACATGACTGAGATGTATGAAAATTATCCCGGATCACTTTCACTTAATCTAAGGCATCATGGACCAACTCTGTCCCCAATAGCCTAGCCTCGCCGGGCTCAAACCAACCAACCGGTGATATATACCATCTCCCACATAAGGCATTATATGGTGCCATCTGAATGTTGGACTGATAGCTGTTGTTGTAAGCAAACTTTGAAAGTGGCAAGAACATCCAAAATCAATAACACAGGAACGCAACATGTCCTCCAATATCTGAATAGTACACTCGGACTACCCGTCCTTCTAAGGATGAAGCGCTATGCTCAACTCCACCTGTATGCCCAATTCCCACTGAAAAGTCCTCCAAAACTGGGAAATAAATTGAGTACACATATTTGTGATAATAGAAACTGGAACCCCATGTAACCGAACAATCTCCCGGATGAAAATATATGTTAACCACTCTAAAAATAGGCAGTACACACCGGAATAAAGTGCTCGGACTTGGTCAACCGATCCACAATCACCCAAATTGAATCAAACTTCCTCGAGGTACGAGGCAGACCACTTACAAAATCCATAGTAATCCACTCCCACTTCCACTCTGGAATATCCATCCGCTGAAGTACACCACCGGGCCTCTGATGCTCATATTTGACCCGCTGGTAGTTGAGACATCGAGCTACATAACTCACAATACCCTTCTTTATTCTCCTCCACCAGTAATGCTGTCTCAAATCCTGATACATCTTCGCGGCACCTATATGGATAGAATACCACGAGTTGTGGGCATCCTCCAATATCAAATCCCGGAGCCCATCCACATTGGGCACAAAAATTCGACACTGCATCTTCAACATGCCATCACTATCAATAGTCACATCCTTGGCATCATCATGCTGAACCCTACCCTTAAGGGCAAGCAAGTGTGGATCATCATACTGGCGCTCTCTAATACGGTCATACAAGGAAGACCGGGAAACAATGCAAGCCAACACCCGACTAGGCTCCAAAATATCTAACCTCACCATCTGATTGGCCAATGCCATGACATCAACTACAAAGGGCCTCTCCTCAACTGGAATGTACGCCAAGCTACCCATACTAACTGCCTTCCGGCTCAAAGCATCGGCCACCACATTGGCATTCCTCAGATGATACAAAATGGTAATATCATAGTCCTTAAGTAACTCAAGCCACCTCCGCTGCCTCAAATTAAGGTCCTTCTGTTTGCACATATGCTAAAGGATTCGGTGATAAGTATACACCTCACAAGATACGCCATATAGGTAGTCCCTCCAAATCTTCAAGGCATGAACCATACCAGCCAACTCCAAATCATGCACAGGGTAGTTCTTCTAACGGGGATTCAACTGATCAGAAGAATATGTAATAACTCTACCCTCCTGCATCAACACACATCCGATCCTAACTCTTGAAGCATCACAATACACAGTGTAAGCATCTGAAACTGATGGCAATACCAACATTGGAGTCATGGTCAAAGCTGTCTTGATCTTCTGAAAGCTATCCTCGCACTCATCTGACCATACAAATGGTGTACCTTTCTGAGTAAACTTGGTCAAGGGCGATGCAATAAAAGAAAATCATTGGACAAATGTGGCTAAGGTCAGTCTAGGCCAACTCTGCACCACCTCTATATTCTTCGGATCAACATGAATACCATCACTGGACACGACGTGCCCTAGGAAAGCCACAGAACCAAGCCAGAACTCACACTTAGAGAATTTAGCATAAAGCTTCTCCTCTCTCAATCTTTGTAATACCACCCTCAAGTGTTATGCGTGCTCCTCCTGGCTACGCGAGTACACCAGGATGTCATCAATAAACACAATCACAAATGAATCCAGATACAGCCAAAATACACTATTCATCAATTGCATGAACGCGGCTGGGGAATTAGTCAGCCCAAAAGACATAACAAGAAACTCAAAGTGCCTCTACCTTGTCCTGAAAGTCGTATTCATAATATCAGAATACCTAATTTTCAACTAGTGATAGCCTGAACCGAGATAAATATAGGAGAATACCTTTGCTCCCTGGATCTGGTCAAACAAATCATCAATACAAGGTAAAGGGTACTTGTTCTTAACTGTCACATTGTTCAGTTGTCTATAATCAATGCACATTCTCATTGTGTCATCCTTATTCTTCACAAATAGGATCGGTGCACCCCACGGTGACACACTCGGGCGAATGAACCCCTTATCTAGGAGCTTCTGAAGTAGCTCCTTCAACTATTTTAACTCTGCTGGTGCCATACGACAGGGAGTAATAGAGATGGGCTAAGTGCCTGGCACCAGATTAGTACTGAAATCAATCTCCCTGTCTGGTGGCATGCCCGACATGTCTACTGGAAACACATAGGAAGTCCCTCACAACAGGAACAAAATCAATACTAGGAGCCTCAGCTCCGACATCTCTCACAAATGCCAAACATGATAGACAACCTTTCCCAGCCATCCGCTGGGCCTTTAGGAAGGAAATCACCCTACTAGGCACATACTCACTCATACCAAGACACTCAATCCTCGGGACACTCGGAATGGTTGATGTGACTGTCTTAGCATGACAGTCTTAGAATAGCATGGCACGGAGATAGCCAATCCATGCCCAGAATAACATCAAATTCTACTATTCCTAACAATAACAAGTTAACTTGGGTCTTCAGACCCCCAACACTCACTAAACACGACCGATATACATGGTATACCACAATAGTATCACCCACCGGGGTGGATACATGAACAGGTAACGCAAGACACCCACGGGCCGTACCCAAATAATGAGCAAAATAAAAAGACACATAGGTATCGGTAGAACTAAGATCAAATAAAACTGAGGCATCCTGATGGCAAACTAAAATAATACCTGTGATAATAGCATTTGAACCAATGGCATTTGACCGGCCCTGGTGAGCATAGAAGCGGTCCTCACCACCCGATCGGTCTCCCTCTCTAGTGTGGCCCCTAGCTGCCTGACCTTTACCACTAGCTGGCAGGGTGGGTGATGAAGAAGATGGGCCAGAAGACGAGGGCTGACCTCTCTGCTAAGACTGGCTGCCACGATGCCGAGGACAATGCTTCCACACGTGCCCAACCTCCCCGCACTCATAATAGCTCCCAGGTGCTGGAGAATAGGACTGAAGGGAACCCCGTACATCAGAGTGACTAGCTGACGCACTCGGTCTTGAGGAACCCTGAACAGAATGAGCTCGTGATGAACCCTGAGCTGGAAGAGCACTGAGATAAGGTTGGCTTTACTGATAACCCCGATGACCTCGACCGAAAGATGACCTACGATACTTAGAAAAAGCTGACTGATGTGGCCTAAATGAACGACCTCTACTCTGCTGGAAGTGACCCCTAGATAGAGCACCACTGAAGCTACCAGAACCTCAAGGCCTCTTGGACTCCCTCTCCTCCCTGTCTTGATTGCGAGCCATCTCAATATCATGATCAATATCAACTGCATCTTCAAAGAAACTACCCAGAACTCTCTCTTGAGTCATCAAAACACGAAGGTGATAGTTAAGTCTATATACAAATGTCTTGATCCTCTCCCTATCGGTCGGAACTATCCATGAGGTATCACAGTCTAACTAAGAGAATCTCGCCTCATATTAGGTCACAGTCATGTCTCCCTATCGAAGCCACTCAAACTATCTATGCAGCTCCTCCCTCTAAGACTATGGTACCCACTTCTCCAAAAAGATAGTGGAGAACTCCTTCCATGACAAAGGTGCTGCGCCTGCTGGCCTACACCGCTTATAAGCCTCCCACCATGTGAAGGCATCCCTAGTGAACTTAAATACTGTGAGTGCTACCCTGCTGGACTCCAAATTCCCTGTCGTCCAAAACATACAATGACACTTGTCAATAAATTCGTGGGCATCCTCGCCCTGAGTACAACTAAAAACTGGAGGGTGGAGCATACTAAACCTCTCGAGGCGATGCTGCTTATCGTCTGGCATAGCTGGAACCACAAAATCCTTAACTAGTACAGTCAGCTGAGCTGGAGCTTCTCCCGATGTCTGTAAACCCTGCACCACCTGCTCTAGTGTCCCAGCAGCGGGGGTCTGAATACCTCCCCCTACCTGAGAAGTAGCTGCTATAGTAGTGGTTGAAACTACCTAGGCTAGGCCAGTGCAAACTGATAGTATCTGTGCCAAGGTCTCCTGGAGACCCGGAATCATAATGGGCACTGCCGGTGCCTGATCCGGTGCTACTGGAATGTCTGTAGCTGGGGCCTAATCTAAGTCAGGGCAACTGGTGGAGCAATGGGTATTGCCCTTGCGGCTCTGCCTCTACCACTTCCAGGATCGCGTCCACGACCTCTAGTGCCCTCAGTAGATGGTACCGGTGGTCGTCCGCCTCATCCTGTAGAATGGGTCGTTGCTATCTACGAGAGAATAGAACATAGAAATTTAGTTCTCAGATCAACAAAGTCGCACGATAAGAATTTCAAGAATGTGATGTTTTCCTAAGGGTTTTGCAGTCTCTCGAGGATAAATACAGACGTCTCCATACTGATGTGCGAGACTCTACTAAACCTACCTATGACTTGTGAAACCTTGTAACCTAGGCTCTGATACCAACTTGTCACGACCCAAATTCCCAACCCGGATGTGATGGCGCCTCTAGTGAAGACAAGCTAGCCAACAGAATATTAACACTTCCTTTAACAATTTCTTAGCATAAATAGGTCTAAATCATAATTACTGAATGATCATAAGTGCGAAAATAAAATGTAACATAATGGGGAAAGACCATCCCAAACTCAGCCTGATGATCGGGGTGCCACAAGTCATGAGATACTACAAAGTTTAAATAAAATACCACAAATCTGTATTTAGGAACATAGTCTAAAGATAAAAGAAATATAGAAGATAAGGAAGAAAACGGGACTATGGATGTCGATAGCTACTTCATCTCTCCGGGTCCGCCTGGTCTGGGAGAAATAGCGCTCAGGAACGAACTCTGCTATGCATGTTTCTGCATACATGGTGCAGGGAGTAATGTGAGTACTCCGACCCAGTTACTAAAAAAAATAAATAGCGACTAAGAACATAAAATCCCATAATGGCACAAGTAATGCTATATCAAGCAGTAAAAATAGATAAATAATAAAACCAGTGAAATATAGCAAGAAATTCTCTTTTGAAAACAATTATAACAATTATGCTCAACTAGTAAGAGATTCTTATATAAGCTGCCCTTCAGGCATGATTGTTATTCAGGGTCAGTTATTGTTACCTGACCCAAACGCGTATTACAGTGCCATTGTTACCACTAGTCTGTCATTGATACCTGACTGGTTAGTCATTGTTACCCGACCAAAATTCATATAATAGTGTCATTGTTACCACTATCTAAATTCAATTGCTCTAGATGGGTACCCGCGCTCACTCTGGGTGTATAGACTTCAGAGGGGCTCCTACAGCCCAAGCATTATCAACAAGGCCTGAAAGCCTAAACAATATCAATACAAGGCCTGAAAGACCGCTCATAATACACTCGAGGCCTGAGAGCCTCCTCACATCACTCATCATGCCCTCACATAAGGCCCTCATCCTCAATCAGTCCAAAAATAGTCAAAAAGCCCCTAGGGCATCAGTAAAATGATAATACTCAGCACAAAAAATACTTCAAATATCACTTAAAACTCCAAATTTGAGTAAAATATAGTTGAGTTCATGAAATAGTGTAATAACAATGGACTGAGTTCAAAAAATATTTCAAATATTGAGGAAAACAGTGATGGTAACTCATAAAAAGTTCAACAGTCGGCAATAAGCCCCAAAGATGGCAATAAGCCCAAGTCATAGTGGAAAAAACAAGTCATAGCTAAATACGCGGTAAAATATCATCTTGATTAGACCAAGTCACAATCCCCAGTAGTAAATGACCTCGCCCTCGCCATTGAACGCGTGTCTCCTCTCAACACAGCACCAAGTTGTGCAAATTCGAGGTTTCAAACCCTCGTGATATCATTTAAAATCTACCACGACCCAAAATCCATACCCGATTGTGATGGCACCTCTCGTGAAGACAAGGCCAACCAACAACCCCAAATCCTCCCTTTAACAACTATTAAACATTAATGAATAGAAAATACAACTTATTGGCATTTTAAACTATTAATTTCATCCCAATACAACCCGGCTGGGGTGTCACAAGTCACGAGCATCTAATGAGTAGGGACACTACTATTGGGCCAACAATGTATATATATATACAAGATAAAAATCGGAATTCAAAGATGGAGTGCGGTGCCGTGAACGCTGGCGGTCTCCTTGCTCAAGTAACACAATAAGGCCTTCGGTCCTACTAATAACCCGCTACCGGGTGAACAATACATGCAACTGCATGCGAGGTGTAGGGAGTAAAGTGAGTACTTCCATCTCAGTGTTAATAAGAGTAAATAATGTTGCGAGGAGAGAAATCACGTAAGAGCACTACATCATGCAATAAAGCACAGAACCACCCTTTTTTAGAAACAGTAATTCCATGAAAATCCTTACAAAATATCTGGCTCAATTTAAAACCTCTTTTGAAAACATCTCTTTCTTTCCATACTAATAGTTAAGCACATAAATACGACATCAAGTAGTGCAATCCGCACACAAATCAGCCCCTCGCGCACAACACTCCTTTAGCAATTTACACCAGGGTATCTGGTCAACAAGGAAAGTAATACATGCATGCCAATAATATATATGAGTGCTAAATGTCATACCATGTAGTACAAATAAAGACCAATGCATGAATGCAATGCAATGGACATGACGGTACACTTTGGTACCCACTACGACGTGCAGTCCGATCCATTTAACGTCGACGGTGCTCACTGGGGCTGTGTACAGACTCCGGAGGGGCTCCTACAGCCCAAGCGCAATATCTTGTTTAGTCATTGTTACCTGACCGATCAGCCATTTTTACCTGACCAATTTATATCACACAGAGCCATTGTTACCACTGTTCCAAGTATATATTACATTGTCATTGTTACCACTGTTTCAAGCATAACATACTGTGTCATTGTTACACAAGTGTAATATACAGTGTCATTGTTACCACTGTTTAAAGTATGACATACAGTGTTATTGTTACCACTGTTTCAAGTCAATTTATTATCAGTCTAGAAAATAATATAGTAATCCCCTTGGGCATTTACAAAATAGAAGTTTCCATCCCGAAATACTTTTAAAATGTCATTTGAGTTTTCAAAACTTAGAAGTATGGTTGAGGTTGCAAAACGGTATTTAAAACCTTGGACTGAATCCAAATGATATTCAATATGTGCCAAAACAAAAATCTCAATCCCCGAAAGATTCACATAGTTGGCACGAAGCTCAAACATGGAAATCAACCGATATTATGATGATAATAAGTAGTTTCAGTCAAGTACGTAGTAAAAACAACAATCGGGATGGACTAAGTCACAATCCCCAACGGTGCTCTACCCCATGCTCATACCTAGCGTGCAAGTCACCACAATACAGCATTATGATGTGCAAGTTCGGGGTTTCAAACCCTCAAGATCATTTACAAGTATTACCCACCTTGAACCGTCAAAAACTCTTGCCCGTGATTCCTTTGCCCTTCGAACTGGCCTCCGCACGCGTCAAATCTATCCAAAATCAAGACAAATATATCATAATATGCTAAAGGGACAACACCCAATCAAAAACAATCGAAATATAACAAAAATCTTAAAACTAGCAAAACCCGAGCCCCGGGCCTGCTTCTCAAAAAATTATGAAACTCACATTTTCGGAACTCTCGTCTCACCACGAGTCCGTCCATACCAAATACACAAGAATCGGAGTCCATTTGGCCCCTCTAATCATCAATTTAAACTCTTTTAGGCTTCAAGCCCTACCCTCCATCTTTACCCTTTAATTCCTTGAATTGTCAGTGTTTAATCCTTGTTTTTATGCCATAACAACATTACTTCAGGCTAGAAATTCGTACCTGCTGGAATCTTCTTCTAAATCTCTCCAAATTGCCCAAATATTGCCTCTTCCCGAAGTCCCAAATTGTTTTCTAACTTCTGAAATTCGACACCACTTTTTTCATTAAACTCTCAACATTTTTCGCTTCTGCGGTTCCCATAACCGCTTGTTCGGTTTTTTACTTAATTTCCCACGACCGCTTCTGTGACACAAAACATGCTTCTGCGGATCCCTGAGTCCGCTTTTGCGGTCCATATTCCGCTCATGCGGCCTCGCTTATGCGGACCATGTTCCGCTTTTACGGAACTTCACATCCCAAGCCAAACTCGCTTCTGCGCTCCTTCATCCGCTTCTGCGGGCCATTTCCGCATAAGCCAAAATACCAGCTGACAGCAAAAGAAACCTGAAGCCAAATTCAAAATTTCTCGTTTTAACACCTGTTCTCACCCCGAGGCCCCTGGAACCTCAACCAAAAGAGCAGACATGGCCTAATACCTTATTCAAAGTTGTTCCAATCATCAAAACACATCTAACCACACCAAAATCATAAATTCTCATCGTATTCAAGCTTAGTTTTCATCAAACTTCAGAAAATGTGCATTCAATCAAAAACCCCACCAAACAACGTCCGAATGACCTGGAAATTAGCAGATATATACAAAATCACCTAACAAAACTACTGCAACTCTCGAAATTCCATTCCGACCCTCTGATCAAAATCTCACCTACCAACTGGAATTTACCAAAATTCCAACTTCGCCAATTCAAGCCTAATTCTACACCAGGCCTCTAAATTCGATTCCGATCGCACTCCTCAGTCACAAATCACCTCCTGAAGCTAACGGAATCGTCGAAAATAACATCAGGGCCCTCTAAATAACAAGTCAACTTATGGTTGACTTTTCCAAAACAAGCCTTCCTTAAGGACACTAAGTGTCTCATTTCTTATCAAAAATCACTCAAATTCAATTCTAACACTCCCAATGCTGAAAATGAAACATGAAGAAACTTGAAATGGGGGAAATGGAGCTGTAATATATGAGACGACGAGTCGGGTCATCACATCCTCCCCAACTTAAAAAAATATTCGTCCTCAAGCGTACCCAAAGATGTACTAGAAGCAACCCAATAGCTGAATGACCTTACCTAGAATATACTCGGGGTGATCCCACATCACCTATCTCACATAGGTCCGATAATACAATAAATCTGGAATATCACAGTCCATCTAAACCATAAGCCACATTGCACTTCCAAAAATCATACACTAGATTAGAACCTCAAGTCTGTTTTAAGAATAAACCCGAACCACCTGTAATAACCCATACTTTCCACTCCAGGCGAGACCATATCATATACTACACAACCTAAACACTCGAGACGATGGCCTCTATTCACAGCAATTGCCCACAATAACCAAATACCGATAGAGAAACCTTTTTATTAGCTAAGCTCTTATTCCAACACTTCCATATACTTCCAATGGAAACTGAAACATGCGATATACCAAACTCATCTCTTAAATAAACCATTCATGAACCCATTTCCCTGTTGACTGATATTACAATAGATTTCCGAGCCAAACCTCGATATTACCTTTCTAACAAGCTGAAATCAAATATGCTCGTACTCATTAGTGACACCAACGATGACCTCGACTACAACACCCCACTATGGTAATATGACATCTCAACATATGCCTAAGCCTCAACTTGCATCGTACACGCAGCAATGAGAAACAGTCTGAACATACTCCAATCATGACAGACGACTCAAACGAAGGAGCTGTAATTCAAATTCCTCAGTACCATCACAACACAAGGCTGAGACCCAATCTCACATCATAGAAATAGAATACCTGAATCTGCCTCGCAGGGTCCAATCTCCACGTAGCCTCGCTACAATGTGCGATCCTATCCGAACACTATTACACATGAAGCACCTCAAGTCGCTATGCTCAAAACAGACAGCCATGCACAGATTGATGTCTGAAACCAAGCAATCCATCACACCCATGGTGAAACAAGTGATATACACTATTCAATCCTGAAAGGACACAATCGATGCGTTATTCGCCGAGTAACACCCAATATGGACTTTCCTAAAAAACCAGGAAGTAAGGTATACAAGTTACATATAGAAAATTATTGTCCACATCACACTGTTGCGGCGTGCAACCCAATCCTGATAACATACCCATGGCAGTGTGCCATCCGACCCACACATATATCTCACAAAAGGAGATGCACATCGAACCAAATTTTCTTATTACAATAAACACATATAGTCTCATGCCCGGCCACAAGAAACGCTCCGAAAAAGTCACTTAATACCGGAACTGAATCTATAGTAGAAACCTATGCACTGACATCCACCACGAAGGCCCAATTAATGAAGAAATACTTGTCATCCATTCGCTAGTCTTTGGAATACAAACTGCCCAGCGAGAACATAATCCGATGCACCTTGCCACGCAACATGTGGCATTTTCCGACATAGCCCATAAAACATTAGTCTAGACAACCTGACATTGGGATAACCAGTTTGCAATCTAATATCATAACCTAAATTTAACATACCAAGCAAAGAAAGATCCACTCAGACCTCCAATTTCAAATAACCGCTAAATGGTGTCGATACACATGATATACAACCACTGCATAGTCGGATCACGAGAACTCCTAGTCTCCAACACATATAACACAATCATTATGCCTGATCCCACACTCCGTTGTATGAATACATAACACACATCAATTATCCATTCATACCACGAAAGATATTCAAAGATTTCCTTGCGCCATCAACAACTCAATTATCAACAGTTGATCCAACAAGAGAATACCGCAATACCACCAAAGTATTATCAGTTTACATTACATTGCCCCTTTTTTTTGAACATATATCCTCGTGAAATCACTAGAATAGCAGTACCATTTTCCTTAGTCATCCGAAGGTCAGTTCTTAAATCAGCTGTAGTTGCCCGCGCTGCTCAAGAATTTAATGACTTCCCACTATGAACTGAACCAAAACCTTGAAAACGTAAATCTCAATCCTCCATATCATAACACATAGACCATACCACACTAGGATAACATGAGGACTTCTATCTCTCTTCTGCGCCACAGACATCGACGCACTCAACTAGTCAAGAACTTTTATGATCCCATATAGAAGAAAAATCATTACACACTCCCTGTCTCGCATACCCATAGGAAATATAATTATCTTCAAACCACGGTAAAACACATCAAGAGCTCTCTCTCTCCCAATTCCATTGCACAAGATAAACTGCCATGACTGAATCCTTCTACCCAAACTGAGCTAAGAAAATTGCCAGCACTCAAGAGCTTTGCTGCATAATACTTGTAAGACTCATTACCTCGAACACATATAAAGAATTAATCATATCTTTATCATGCCGATTCAGTTTATTATCAAGTTATTCTATTTATCCAATTTCCTTTTTGATTAATCATTAATTTCATATTCTCCCTTGCTGTAGCACCATAACACCTCAACTCGAGCTTACCACCTAAGACTCGCACATAAGACCACACTATCTAAAACCCATAGGCTACTGAATACCATCTTAAACGTTTCCCAGAAATACCACACTCCAAAATACATTACTTTGAAGAACCTCCTGCGAATCTGAATTCGTTACCATTACTTTCCAGATATGGAGACATAGAATCCCATAATTAACATAAAATACCATAAGTCTTGATATTTTCTATGTGAAAACATTGTCCCTAGCCATATACATAACCTTAAGACACCTGAATATTACATGTAAAATTTTGAACACAGTAACACCATTCTCAAGAGTCATTCACTCTTATTCATATGTAATTCACCTACCCTAATTGAACGGAACCACTCGTGCCTTATTAGTACTCTCACACTACAGAACATGATTTATACAGATACAAACAACCATCTTTATTCTCTATATACTAAGCATTCTTTATCAACAGCGACTTAAAATTTTCAAGTATTTTCTCATATTTACGGAAGCACCATATAACCTTTGCAAAAAAATTTCCTTCACACGTGCCATCCTCGGCTAAATTTCTGTAACCAGAACTGATCTG